>JASFAX010003060.1:0-43748 GCA_030737875.1 Allium sativum
ATAGAATCCTTGATTTGTTTGAAGTGCATGATTGGATATTTCCAGTATACCAAGCATAAGTTGTTGGTAGATAACTCAACACGCCTTTTCATTTTCAGCAATGGCGTATTTATAAGTGAAGAAGGTAGGTTGAGCTGTGTGCCACGTGAATTGCATCTTTTTCCGAGTATGGCATGTGGAGCTCGACCCATTAAAGTAGTTTCTGCGGCGATACCTGGCCTACTGCTGATGGATAGTTCTCCTCAGAAATCATTGTCGACGTGGAGCTTGATATTTGGCATATCAAAAGGACAAATTGTCAACAGCTATTTTGAATCAGCAACCTTGGGAGTAGGACCGTCCGGATGCGCATAGATACTTCAGGTGAGATCCGAGACTTTAGGCTTGACCTGGTATTATGGGATCGGCCCGTCCCACTAGTAGGCTGCTTGGTTGGTCGATCAGCTGATGATTCAGCCGATCATTTTGATGTCGTTGTGGCTTAGGGTCGGCTTATTATTGGTCGACCCATGATAACAAACATACCACAAAGTCTAGAATGGGCCGATATCTGGTTATGGCTTCGTCCATTGGTTGGAACGACTTTTTGCCAAAAAGCTGGTCAACACTTTGCCCTCAGAACATATCTTTCTTGGTAAAGGGGGAGGTGTTCTGGATTTTCTAGAAAGCATTGAGTTGAAGTCCTTTATATGAATCTATGATAAGAAGGGCCAGAAAAATGATGATCGACCATGATTGTATAAAGGCCAGAAGTCCGACGACCGCTGAGGATCGTATTTAGGCAGGAAAATCGACAATCATTAAGGACCGCATTAAGACCAATAACTTTGTGAATGCCATAAAATAAGTCAACCATCTGAGTTGGTATTGACAGGAGAATCGGGATCCCAGCAATTTAAATGATACCTGTAAAGGATTGGAGTACGAGCTTTGATCATGCTCGGTTTCTTTTGGTAAGACGGTGTAGTCTGAGGGGCGAGCCCTGCTTGGTTCTGCAAAGTTGGTGAGTATTAACCATACTCGGCTTAGAGAACTGACAAGTATTAACCATACTCGTCTTATGGAGTTGGCGAGTAATAACTATACTCGGCTTATGAAACGAGCGAGTATTAACCATACTCGGCTTATGGAACTGGTGAGTATTAACCATACTCGGCTTACAGAGTTGGCGAGTATTAACCATACTCGACTTATGGAACGGGCGAGTGTTAACCATACTCGGCTTATGGAACTGGCGAGTATTAACCATACTCGGCTTATGGAGTTGGCGAGTATTAACCATACTCGGCTTGTGGAATGGGCGAGTATTAACTGTACTCGGCTTATGGAACTGGTTAGATATGTTGGCAGGCGTTGACCACGTCCGGTTAAGAGATGGTGGCTAGCGCTAACCCTTTTGGGCAGGTGAGCGTCAATCGTGTTAGGTCTGAATCGTTCAAACATAATCCATGTTTGAAAAAGAAAGCTTATTGCTGCTAAAGAGCCATTACAGAAAAATGAAAACAAATCCTAAGAGGGTGAGAGTTGAATCCAGAGCACGCCTAGGAGCTAAATCCTAACCTCATACGTGTGTACTTCAACGTAATCACATTATTGAAAGAAATAATAAAAGTGCATTTCTTATATCCTAAGAAATGGGTAAAAATCCATGATCATTTGATTAATTAATGATGATGCCGCGATTGTTGGGCTCAGGGTCCTTTCCGTTTCGAGGAGCTTGAGGACCGACCTGAGGAGCTTGGACAGAAGGTTGAGGTGGCATGGCTTGTGTAGGTTTCTTGACGTACTCGGGTAATTCTTCTCGCCACACCCTATCCTCGATGAGATCGCGCAAATGTCTGCATTCACTGGTGTTGTGTCCTGCCATGTTGTGGTACATGCAATGCTTTCCAAAGTCGAGTTCTTTTTGGGTCGGCTCCCTTTGAGGAGATTTAAGGAAAGGTAGAGATCCTCATACGTCAAGGTAGATGTCGAACAGGGATGAGTTGAGCTCAGTGTATTGATCATACTTGTTCTCTCTCCGAAGTCGTACGTTGCGGCCATTCTTTTCCGAGACTTTCTGTAACAACCCTGATTTGCCTGTCGGAATTATATGTATGCTTTTGATTTGTAGTGATTTGTTAAATTAGATGAATAAGTTAAATTAGATCAAATAGTTAACGAAACCAAAAAAATTTACTTTTATTTTTAGAAATGGGTGGAAATAAATTTATTTTGATGGAACGTCAAGTATATTGAACGATCGTTGGATTAAACTAAATAGTTAACCATCAAGATGTAATTTGTAGAATGCATTAAGAATCATTATACAAGAATTCCTATTTATTTTCATTACAAAAATCCTAATTTAAAATATAGTCGGAACTGATTAAAATTGAATTGGATTTAAGTATTCTAAGATAATAAATTTTTGTATGATTGGAATAGTTAGGAAACAAAATTTAGTTTTATCTAAATAAGAGAGTATCAAACAATTAGGCGAGTGTCAAATTGGATAAATTATCAACTATTAAAATTATAATTTACAAAATAGGATATGAATAAATTTATACCATATCGAGAATAAAAAAATTAAATAATAGTCAAACACTTAAAAAGGAAAATTTTAGTTAAACAAAATTAAAGGAAACTGTGCTCAAACCTAACTTAGTTCAAGGTCTAAGACCCGTTAATCTATTTTATACTCTCTTCTAGGAAGCTTTTGGAGGGGGTCAACCAAACATTTCATATCAGCAAAAAAAAGACCCTCATTTTTCCCCTTTTCTTCTGGAATCCCTAATCGATGCCGATAGAAAAAAAACAAAACAACAATCGAACTCCGCTCGACCATAGTCCTCGACTTTGGAGCTCGCGTTGGAAGGGGGCGCAACCACAAGAACAAGCATGACCCAAAATGTAGTGACGATTGGTTGATGTCGAAGTATCTGGAAGCGAGGAGGATGGGGGATTTGGATGGTGGTGACTCGCAGATTGGTGCGCAAGTCGAGCAACGACGTCATAAGATTTCACTCGTTCAATTCGGAGAAGATGAATGTTTGGGCAGCAGTTATTTTGAAGTGGAAAGTGACCATGACTACAGTGTAAATGTGAAGACCCCATTTCCCGTACAGACGGTGACAAGGGTAATCTTTGGAATATAACACATAAATAGATAACAGCAGAACAGAATTAAATAAATACACCAGATAATGTACAATAGAATACACTGGATAAACGTAATCATCAGAGTTACACAGTATACAGGATCATACTTAGTACAAATACAGTTCAGCTATAATTAAATGTCTACAGCGGAAACAAACAAAATATGTACAATAGGAGCTGAACAGCATAAAAAGAGATAAATAATAGAATCCATCTTCAGCACCAACTTTCCGGATAAAGCCAGCTAAAACCTGAATACAAGGCTGCCCGTGTAGAAAAAGGGGCACTTGAGTTTGAAAGTGAAACAAACTACGAGTCAGACATGGGACTGGTATGATAAATCTACTCAACACATTTATAATATGGCTAATCACAGGACCACGCCACTTTCTTGGAACGGGTTTACTCCATTGGATCGCCAGTGCTTTAAAAACAAATCTTTCTTTTAAACATCGCAATGCTTTTTATAAAAATGAAGCCATTATAAGACTCAGTTCCCATCACACAATGCAACGCAAACCGGAGGATAGAGTTTTACCTTATAACGGCCAAGATATGCTTGATACGAATAAAACAAAAGAATTTCATATAATTGCTAGTGTTTATATACTTCAAGCCATTTCAAATCATAAGTATCAATCATAGACGGCATTAATGCCCCATACCACTATGTCACCATATATAGGTATACAATCAAAACCGCACTGTCACGTATTTGGAAATTGGATTTCCGTCATGAACCAAGGCAAAAGATAGTCCTTACCGACTTCGAGACTGTCTAGCCCGAGCCTCAGGACCCAGACTCAGGTGGGCCCTTGGATCGTCAGGGTCGGTCTACCGATGTGGATTAAAATTCCTGAACACTGCGCTTCCCCACCCTTTGAGGTGTAAATGAGCCAACGAATGACTCCATCGGACCCGGATCGTCCGATCTAACCGAGGTGCCTCGCAATAGTAACAACCACATAAGTCAAACTTGTCAGGGCGTGTAAAACAACCGACGCCACTTCTAGCTAGAAAGAAATGCAGGTCCTCCCTGATGTCCTCTCCCGTTTCTGGTTCATACCGAGGTGTGAGGCTCGCGATTTCACGTTATACACAAAGCTACGCCACACAGGCGGCGCTTTGATCATCACCACAAGACTTTGCTTTTCAACAGAAGCCCTGATCACTGCATCTTAGCATGCCACACAGGCAATTCACACCGTGCAACTGATGGCTATCAATCACAAAGAATAAATTCCAATGTTAGACACACTGTCCATTTGCAAGTCCGTTCGGGGTCTGAACGAAACCGGAGGCACTATATACCTCGCAAACCCATCGATCACCACGTACGTCTGGACGATCACCACTCATTATCCATATTTCGGGATGCCTCCCAATCAGGACCTTGGTTACCATCCAAACGAGGTGAAGATCTCCGGTCTTCGACCACCGTCTTCGTCTTGGATTTCTTATAGTCGATTCAGTTATTCAGAATGGGATAAACTCGGTCTTTCTGAGAAACTCGCGTATATAATAAACAAGTGCAACACTAACATACATACGCATCATTTCAATTCATTAGTCACTAACCGTCAATCAGTAAGAGAACGATTTCCCAAATATTAACCTCGAAGGCCGAAACCAACATCAGATCAATACCCAAGAAACCATTCGACTTAGCCAACCTTCAGTTAATTTCTAAATTTCATATACATATCTTTTATAATATTTTATAACGATTTATCACTATTTTTTGTTTATTTTAAAATAGCCAATTTATTCAAAACGACGCTTCGGGCCAAAACGCGACCGTGGCGCTGTTTTTCTTCAGATTTGATTTACACATATCTGAAAATCTAACAGTTGGATCTCCACAAAATTTACATCATTAGAAAGATCTTTTCAAAACGAATCCAACAATTCCAGTTTCGGGAAAATCCGACGGTCGGATCTCCCGGTATAATCGTTTGAAGTTTCGATTTTAAAATACGAACTGCAGCGTCATTATTCGATTAAATATAATTATATATATATAATCGATTCTGGCGCTGTTTTTCTTCATATTTGAATTAAACATTCCAGACAATCCAACCGTTGGATTTTTACAAAGTTGGTGCCGTTGGAAAGATATTTCCAAAGCGAACCCAACGGTTGCGGTTTCGGGAAAATCCGATGGTCGGATCTCCCGTACTAATCGTTTGAAATCACGGTTTCAAAATACGAACTGCAGCTTCGTTATTCGATATATTTCAATTCTCTCTCTCTCTCTCTCTATATATATATATATATATATATATATATATATATATATATATATATATATATCGATTCTTCGATTTCAAAACTATATGAATTTCATACATTTGATAAAAATGATACTTTTATCTAACTGTCTTCTATTTCAACACTTCACTATATTTAACAATTCATGTATATAATAAAAATGTGATTTTTATTATAAAACTATTCATTTCAAAACACGATTATTTTATATAGTTCATATAGGTAATAAAAATGTGATTTTTATTATAAAATAATTTCTTTCAAAACAAGATTATTTTATATAGTTCATATAGATGATAAAAATGTGATTTTTATTATAAAACAATTTATGTCAAAATATGAATACCATTCAACACATAAATTTCAATTCAACGAATGAATTTCGATTCAACATATGAAGGTTTTCTATAGTTTATATATATAGATAAAAAGGTGATTTTTATATTTAAAACACGAATACCATTCAACACATGAATTTCAATTCAACGAATGAATTTCGACTCAACACTGAAGGTTTTCTATAGTTTGTATATATCGATAAAAAGGTGATTTTTATATTTAAAACACGAATACCATTCAACCCATGAATTTCTATCCAACGAATAAATATAGTTTCAACAAATGGAAATAATTCTAACACATGAATATTATTCAAAATTTCGGCAGCATAACGGCAGGGTAGTTAAAACCGGGACCGTCCCTAGTGCGGCTCCTCGCACTACCTTAAAATCTCGCGGTTTTTGACAATGGGGATTCATGCATCTAGTTCGCACGCAGGCGGCATGTATATTTATTTCATTTCCACAAACTAATCCTATGTGGTTTCAACCAAATATTTCTCAACCACAAGCGGGTACTTTTCAACCACAATCAATCAATACCAACCACAAACAATTCCAATCAACCATTCGCTATCAATCAATTTTCACACCAATCACAACCAATAAATATCGTCCATGGTTTGTGGACGAGGGGCGTATATATATATATATAGCATTTCACTTCTATTTCAACACATATATAATTTTTACAACGCATATATAACTTATACATCGAACATACAACTTATACAACGCTTATACATGAGGTGTACAACGCTTATATAACTCATACATCAACTATATAATTTATACATCGTCGTTTTCCATATCGTTTATAAATTAGAAATCTCACATTGGGTTCCACTCCACCAAAAATAGCATAAGGCTCAGAAAAATATGCGGTCTCTTCTAGAAGGTAGAAGACGTCCACACGAGTCCACTGTCTCTTGTTTCACTGAATTTCGTCAACACACGAAAAAGATATGATTTTTCTAAGTTTGCAACGGTTTAAAGGTGTTAAAACAGTTGGAAATAAAACAAGCCGTTTACCTCATTGTTTTCTTCAAAACTAGGTTTTCAAATATCGGCTAATCCGTGAACCTTGAGGAGAATCAGACTTCGCAGCGTCGTAGAGCTCCGAGGCACGCACCCAACGCCACCAGTGGCATTCCGATCGATGTTGTCAGGAGGGCACGGCGGCGACCTGAAGGTCGAGACTTTAAGGGGGTGCTGCGTTCGATTTACTCAACGATAATTGCTGCTCCTTATATGGATTTGAAGAGGAGATTGAGAGCTTTGGAATGGATCAAGAATTACACGATTTCATTGAGAATTGGAGGAGGAATCAACCCGGAAAGATTTGAGCTTTTTCCGCCGTGCGTCGACGAACATCGGGGAGAGAGAAAGACTATGTGGCCCAATGATTTGTTTTTATTTTATTTATATATTTTCAAAATTCTAAAATACCCCTCTTCACACACGAACCCCAATCCAAACCCAACGACTGTCGTCCCTAGCGTTTTTCCTCCATTCTGAACACAATGGGATATGTTTCGAAGGCCCATTCGATCGTTTCAGTCAGTTTTCATTCAAATTAAAATATAAAACATCCAATATTTAATTTGAACGTACATTTCAATTTGCCGGGGCCACATACCGATTCAAAAAATTCCCGAAAAATAAATCCAGCTATGTTTTGACGATACGGTCCCAACAAAACTGATTTCGTCGAATTCTGAGACCGTTTGCAAAAAGGCCCATTTCTAGTCGATCCAATTTAACTACAATTGACCAAAACACGTTTTCCTTTGCCACGCTCACATACGAGCTTCAAAAATTATGAAATTTGAAACCTAGCAATAACTTCTCATCTCGGATCCAACAAAAGTGGTTTCGTCGAATTCCGAGGTCGTTTGCAAAATGGCCAATTTCACGGCCTATATAAATTCCATAGCGACCTTTCTGAAAATTCATTTAGCCATTACTTTTGCTTTCCGCTATGAAACTTCGATTTTTTAGATTCGTTAGAAAGATATTCACTAACAGATTTAAATATTTTTGGTTTCACTCAAATCCGTTTTGTTTTGCATCCGGTACAGTCCGACAAAGTTTGAATTCAATTTTTGAAATTGCAACGCCATTTCAGGCCTTGTTTATAATTAGAATTAATTATATTCGTTTTCAAATGTCGATTCAAACTCACTTTTCATTGCTATTATTTAAAATATTTATTTTAAATATTTAAAATCCATTATTTTAGCCAATTTAAAAATTTTAAATTGGATCAGATTTTCCGGGTCGTTACAATCTCCCCCACTTAAAAATTTTCGTCCCCGAAAAGGAACAAAGTCGAAAGTGGTTTGATTAATCAACCTTACGTTCAATCTGGCTTCAATTCTCCAACTTTTCAGTTTCTGAGAATTTTCAAATCCTTCAAAAATTTGGCTAACACCCGGAATTTTCGAAAAATTTCGCCATAACCTCCTTTATACGGGGAGAGGTTTGGAAATTTATTGGTCCGTATTAGGTACCCAATAAATCCTAATAAGAATACACATATTTATAGTGATATATTCTGGTGTTTACAGGGGAGCGTGTATAGATAATAACTCCAGAGAATAAATTCTCGTCACCCTGTCAAAGCCTGAGGGAGTGTGTATTTTAAATGCTCCAGAGGATAAATCCTCGTCACCTCGTCCCGTGTGGGAAATAAATAGTCCATGTGCCGTATCTAATAACTAGAGAGACGTGATTATTGTCAACTCCAGACCCGTGTGGGTTTTTTATTAATCTGGCAATTTTATCGTTACAATTTAAATAGTCCATAGCAGTCATCAGTTCAACCTGTAAAATATAGTCATCGCCATACAAGCCTCTCGCTCGTATGGTAAATCTTCCACCTCGTCACACAAGCTCCAAATGCTTATGTGGTATATAATGAAGTATGCCAATCTTCAGAAGTATGCCATGCAGTGTAGTTCAAAATTAATTGTTACTATCCTATGGCGACGTTTATTATTACATACAGAATAATCAGCACTCCGCATCCAATGGCATTCACAGGAGTTGATATAATAATATTTCGCATCCAACTCATAAAGGTTTACCTATTTGTCGGGCACGCAAATAAAATCTTTAATCAACAGCTATCCAATTACCTGTTCAAACATATATAATGCACATGTATATATTTCTACCTATTTTTCTAATCAGTTCAATGTGTGATATAATCGAATAAATTCTACCATTCATTCTATTATTAATTAAATTAACTATCGTTTTAATAATTTTAATTAATCAAATCTACTATCACACAACACAAACAACAATCAAATTGTTTTTAACTTTTCAAAAACATACTAATCAATTTCTATACTCTTTTAAAATCATTCAGACTATAAAATTAAAAGTGCACATCCATGGAAAGAAAATAACAACAGAGTAGAGAACTAATTGGTAATGCAAATTATGGTAAATGTACCTTGCACCGGAGTCAATCAGAGATATCCACTCGGCATCTAGGATAGGCTTTCTGAATTCTCTCCTCAGTTTCCCAAGTACAATCTCGCGGATCTCCACTCCATTGCACTTTGACTAAGTGAACTTTCTTGTTCCTCAGCTCTTTGGTTTCTTTGCCGATAATCTTGAGCGGCTCTCTTCTCACAGCTAATTCTGGAGTAATTTCAATACCTGTTGAGCTGCTTCTTCCACGATCAAGTCTGGATCATGAACGTGCTTTCGAAGTTGAGATATATGAAATACATCATGCACTCTAGGCAACCAATCTGGCAATTTAACCCTATAAGCGAGAGTTCCGATCCGTTCCAGAATAGGAAACGGACCAATGAATTTGGGCGCCAATTTCTCTGTTTTACCGAACCGGATAACTCCTCTCATCGGCGATACTTTCAAATATACATAGTCGCCAACAGCAAATGATATATCTCTTCTTCTCCTATCGGCGTAACTCTTTTGTCGGCTTTGAGCGGCCAGTAATCGTTTCTTGATAAAATCGACTTTGTCGGCGGCTTCTCGGATCATATCAGGCCCTAACACAAGTCTATTACCGGGTTCGACCCAACAAGCAGGGGATCGACACGGTCTACCATACAATGCTTTGAATGGCGACATTGTCAGGCTTACCTGGTAGCTGTTGTTATATGAGAATTCAGCCAAATGCAGATGGTCTTCCCATGATCCACCGAAATCTAGAACACAAGCCCGCAATAGATCTTCTAGTATATGATTCACCCTCTCAGTTTGACCATCTGTCTGAGGATGATAGGCGGTGCTTAGGTTCAGCTTTGTTCCCAGCTCTACTTGAAATGCCTCCCAGATTTTACTAGTAAATATTGTATCTCTATCACTGACTATACTAAGCGGCACTCCATGTAGTCTAACTGTTTCCTTGAAATATATCTGCGCCAGACTCTGAGCAGTTCTGTTTGATCTGACAGGTATGAAATGGGCGGTCTTCGTGAAGCAATCTACGATCACCCAAATACTGTCATTTCCTTTTATGGTTCTAGGCAAACCATCAATGAAGTCCATGGAAATATGTTCCCACTTCCAACCAGGAACGTCTAGCAGTTGTAACAATCCAGCCAGTTTCTGTTGGTCACTTTTGACTAGCTGGCAAGTAGGGCATCGGCTAACATATATTGAAACGTCTCTTTTCATAGCCTTCCACCAGAGTGTTCGCTTGAGATCATTGTACATTTTGGCCACACCAGGATAGATACTCAGCTTGGACTTGTGACACTCGTCTAACACTTCCCTTTTTAGCTCGGGGATGCCAGGAACACAAATCCTTCCTTTCAATCTCAGGATTCCGTCGTTATCTATTTGAAAACACGAGGGTTCGCCTTTCTGAATCCTTTTCATCATATCCTTAATAAAGTTATCCTCCTTCTGAAGAATAGATATTTTGTCAATCAAGGAAGTCGTAATAATAAAGCTGGCGATCATTACATTCTTTCGTCTCAGCGCATCGGCCACGACATTGGCTTTCCCTGGAGTGTATAGAATCTCAAAATCATATGCTGCAAGGAACTGTAGCCAACGTTGTTGCCTCAGATTCAAGTCCTTCTGGGTGAACAGATACTTCAACGACTGGTGATCTGTAAACAGTTCGAATTTCTCACCCAAAACGTAATGCCTCCAGATTTTCAAGGTGAATACGATGGCTAACATCTCAAGATCATGAGTCACATAATTCTTCTCATGTGGTTTCAGCTGACAGCTAGCATATGTAATCACTTGACCTCTTTGCATTAATACTTCACCAAGGCCCTCTCTAGAAGCGTCAGTCTAGACTTTCAAATCCTCATTGCCATCTATTATTGTTAACACTGGAGCAGTTGTCAATTTCAGCTTCAGCTCTTGGAAAGCTTCCTCACATACCGGAGTCCAATTGAATCTCGAATGTTTCTTAGTCAGTTTTTTTAGGGAACTAGATGTCTTCACCAAATCCTTAATGAATTTCCAATAATAACTGGCTAACCCAAGAAAACTTCTAACTTCTGTTGGCGTACGAGGCTGTTTCCAATTCTGGATAGCAGTGATCTTACTGGGATTCACTGCAATTCCTTCTTTTGACACTACATGGCCAAGAAATTTGAATTCTTCTTGCCAGAATATACATTTGGAAAACTTTGCTTTTAATATGTTCCTTCAGAGAATTTCTAACACTTGTTCTAAATGTTTTTCATGCTCGCTTTCTGACTTAGAGAAGATAAGGATATCATCAATGAAAACCGGAACAAATTTATTCAATACTCCTCTGAATACTCTGTTCATTAGATCGACGAAATAGGTTGGAGCGTTACATAAGCCGAATGACATTACTAACCACTCATAGAATAGGTCTGGACCTCTGAATGCTGTCAAAGGAACACACTCCTCAGCGATACGAAGCTGATGGAAACCTGTAGCTAGGTCCATTCGTGAAAATACTTGTGCGCCATTTAATCGATCCAACAAATCATCAATCCGCGGCAATGGATATTTGTTCTTTATGGTCTGCTTGTTCAAATCACGATTATCCACACATAGCCGTAGAGTACCGTCTGATTTTGGGACAAACACTACTGCTACTCCCCAATCTGAGAAACTAGGCCTGATCAGACCCTTCCATACGAGCTGCCGTGTTTGATTGTCAAGTTCTTCTTTCTCCTTCAAGGACATTCTTCGAATAGCGTGAACTACCGGCCTTGCATTCGGAATTAAAGCAATTTTGAAATCAATCTCTCTTTGCGGAGGTAAGCGAACAACTTCCTCGAACACATCCGCATAGTTCTTGACGACAGGAATATGTTTGATGAGGTCATGAATATTCTCTGTGACTTCAGGGATATTTTCTATTTGAACAGAAGAAACATCCAGAGCTACCCAGAAGTCTTTTCTATTAGATTTCTGACCTTCACACGGTATGGTTATATAATTCCCTGATTTAATCTTAGCCCTAACAACTCTCTCGGCGCATCTAACCTCTGCTTCATATTTGGTTAGCCAATCCAATCCCAGAATAAGATCGAATTCCTTAAAATTCATGACGATAGAGATAGTAGGGAATTTATAGCAGGAAAAAGAGGCAGGCACCCCACAAACCCAACTGAGACCGTTGGATCCCCCAACTAGATTTTGGACAGTCATTGGTTCTTTGAGCTTCTTCAATTTCAAATCCAACTTCTTGACTGCACTCTTTGCAATAAAGCTTCGTGACGCGCCAGTATCAAACAGTACTTTAACTGGAATGTTCTTGACATTGAGCGTGCCTTCTAAAACATCAGACCTTTCCTGAGCAGACGAAGATGCATGCAATTCTGCCACTTCATTCACTTGTACTGCTTCAGATTTCTGAGATAGCGGGCAGTTTTTCGCAATATGCCCAGCCTGATGGCACTTATGGCATCCTCTGCCCTCAAGAACCTTCTTATCGGGTCCAAATCCACTCTTCTCTCGTTTGTTTACAGATTTACATTTTTTGGACAAATGCCCCTTCTGATTGCAGTTCTTGCATATGGCAGTCGTGGCTGGTTCTTTTTTAGATCTGGCCCTTTTCCGATTGACTTTAGGCTCTTTACTGACCTCAGACCTTGTACTGGCTTCAGGAATATCAGTTTCCAACTCTTCTTTGTTACTAGAACAGACTTCCTCTTCGTCGTGCAACATACCTTTCTTATGGAGATCTTCATACTGATAAGCCATATAAATCATTTCAGAAAAAGGAAGCTTCACATTACTCATCACACTATTCTGATATTTTCTTTGCAGGCCATGAATAAATCTCAAATTCTTCCTCTTTGGATCTTGTATCAAATGAGGGGCAAAGTGAGAAAGTTCGTTGAATCTCTTATGATATTCTGGAGCGGTCATATCTCCTTGTATCAGATAAGAAAATTCATCACATAATCGCTCCGTCGCTTCAGGAGGAGTAAATCTTTATAGGAAAATCTCTTTGAATCTATCCCAAGTGATATCACCTTCTGGATTATCTTTGATGATTGATTCCCACCAGATTAAAGCTTCTTCTTTAAGCGCCCAAGATGCTACTAATCTTTTCTGATCATCTCTCAACTGGATACGCTCAAATATTCTTTCTGCAGAGCTCACCCAAGCTTGAGTTTGAATAATAGATTCATTGCCCGGGAACTGTGCTCCGTTCAGATTTCGATATCTCTTTAATAGAGCCTTTAGATCGGGTTCTGCATTTCTTCTGTTTCTGACACTCATTTTTCTGGTACTTCTGCAAATGGCAGATCAAGTGTCAGGTCACAGAAAAGATAATTTAAAATATAGAAACACATACTTCAAATGTAAATGTGTCTATCGAGGTGTAATTTCATTCTGCTTTACTCATACTAGGATATTACTGATCCTATCTGTAATGAGTTACCCGTCATAGAACACTACTGGTTCTATTTCTGACGAGTTCGTTAATATGTTATATTCCAGAACTAAGCTTAACCAAAGCTCTGATACCATGTTGTGAAGACGCCATTTCCCGTACAGACTGTGACAAGGGTAATCTTTGGAATATAACACATAAACAGATAACAGCTAAACAGAATTAAATAAATACACCAGATAATGTACAATAGAATACACTGGATAAACGTAATCATCAGAGTTACACAGTATACAGGATCATACTTAGTACAAATACAGTTCAGCTATACATAAATGTCTACAGCGGAAACAAACAAAATATGTACAACAGGAGATGAACAGCATAAAAAGAGATAAATAATAGAATCCATCTTCAGCTCCAGCTATCCGGATAAAGCCAGCTAAAACCTGAATACAAGGCTGCCCGTGTAGAAAAAAGGGCACCCGAGTTTGAAAGTGAAACAAACTACGAGTCAGTCATGGGACTGGTATGAGAAATCTACTCAACACATTTATAATATGGCTAATCACAGGACCACGCCACTTTCGTGGAACGGGTTTACTCCATTGGATCGCCAGTGCTTTAAAAAGAAATCTTTCTTTTAAACATCGCAATGCTTTTTATAAAAATGAAGCCATTATAAGACTCAGTTCCCATCACACAATGCAACGCAAACCGGAGGATAGAGTTTTACCTTATAACGGCAAAGATATGCTTGATACGAATAAAACAAAAGAATTTCATATTATTGCTAGTGTTTATATACTTCAAAAGCCATTTCAAATCATAAGTATCAATCATAGACGGCATTAATGCCCCCATACCACTATGTCGCCATATATAGGTATACAATCAAAACCGCACAGTCACGTATTTGGAAATTGGATTTCCGTCATGAACCAAGGCAAAAGATAGTCCTTACCGACTTCGAGACTGTCTAGCCCGAGCCTCAGGACCCAGACTCAGGTGGGCCCTTGGATCGTCAGGGCCGGTCCACCGATGTGGATTAAAATTCCTGAACACTGCGCTTCCCCACCCTTTGGGGTGTAAATGAGCCAACGAATGACTCCATCGGACCTGGATCGTCTGATCTAACCGAGGCGCCTCGCAACAGTAACTACCACATAAGTCAAACTCATCAGGGCGTGTAAAACCACCGACACCACTTCTAGCTAGAAAGAAACGCAGGTCCTCCCTGATGTCCTCTCCCGTTTCTGGTTCATATCGGGGTGTGAGGCTCGCGATTTCACGTTATACACAAAGCTACGCCACACAGGCGGCGCTTTGATCATCACCACAAGACTTTGCTTTTCAACAGAAGCCCTGATCACTGCATCTTAGCATGCCACACAGGCAATTCACACCGTGCAACTGATGGCTATCAATCACAAAGAATAAATTCCAATGTCAAACACACTGTCCATTTGCAAGTCCGTTCGGGGTCTGAACGAAACCGGAGGCACTATATACCTCGCAAACCCATCGATCACCACGTACGTCTGGACGATCACCACTCATTATCCATATTTCGGGATGCCTGCCAATCAGGAATCGGTTACCATCCAAACGAGGTGAAGATCTCCGGTATTCGACCACCGTCTTCATCTTCGATTTCTTATCGTCGATTCAGTTATTCAGAATAGGATAAACCCGGTCTTTCTGAGCAACTCGCGTATATAATAAACAAGTGCAACACTAACATACATACGCATCGTTTCAATTCATTAGTCACTAACCGTCAATTAGTAAGAGAATGATTTCCCAAATATTAACCCCGAAGGCTGAAACCAACATCAGATCAATACCCAAGAAACCATTCGACTTAACCAACCTTCAGTTAATTTCTAAATTTCACATCCATATCTTTTATAATATTATATAACGATTTATCGCTATTTTTATTTATTTTAAAATAGCCAATTTATTCAAAACGACGCTTCGGGCCAAAACGCGATTGTGGCGCTGTTTTATTTCAGATTAGATTTACACATATCCGAAAATCTAACCGTTGGATCTTCAAAAAATTTACATCATTAGAAAGATCTTTTCAAAACGAATCCAACGGTTTCAGTTTCGGGAAAATCCAACGGTCGGATCTCCCGGTATAATCGTTTGAAGTTTCGATTTCAAAATACGAACTGCAGCGTCGTTATTCGATTAAATATAATTATATTTATATATATATAAATATAATCGATTCTGGCGTTGTTTTTCTTTAGATTTGAATTAAACATTCCAGACAATCCAACCGTTGGATTTTTACAAAGTTGGTTCCGTTGGAAAGATATTTCCAAAGCGAACCCAACGGTTGCGGTTTCGGGAAAATCCGATGGTCGGATCTCCCGTACTAATCGTTTGAAATCACAGTTTCAAAATACGAACTGCAGCTTCGTTATTCGATATATTTCAATTCTATTTATATATATATATAAATATATATATCGATTCTTCGATTTCAAAACTATATGAATTTCATACATTTGATAAAAATGATATTTTTATCTAACTGTCTTCTATTTCAACACTTCACTATATTTAACAATTCATGTATATAATAAAAATGTGATTTTTATTATAAAACTATTCATTTCAAAACACGATTATTTTATATAGTTCATATAGGTAATAAAAATGTGATTTTTATTATAAAACAATTTCTTTCAAAACAAGATTATTTTATATAGTTCATATAGATGATAAAAATGTGATTTTTATTATAAAACAATTTATGTCAAAATATGAATACCATTCAACACATGAATTTCAATTCAACGAATGAATTTTGATTCAACACATGAAGGTTTTTTTATAGTTTATATATATAGATAAAAAGGTGATTTTTATATTTAAAACACGAATACCATTCAACACATGAATTTCAATTCAACGAATGAATTTCGATTCAACACATGAAGGTTTTCTATAGTTTGTATATATTGATAAAAAGGTGATTTTTATATTTAAAACACGAATACCATTCAACACATGAATTTCTATCCAACGAATAAATATAGTTTCAACAAATGGAAATAATTCTAACACATGAATATTATTCAAAATTTCGGCAGCATAACGGCAGGGTAGTTAAAACCAGGACCGTCCCTAGTACGGCTCCTCGCTCCACCTTAAAACCTTGCGGTTTTTGACAATGGGGATTCATGCATCTATTTCGCACGCAGGCGGCTTGTATATTTATTTCATTTCCACAAACTAATCCTATGTGGTTTCAACCAAATATTTCTCAACCACAAACGGGTATTTTTCAACCACAATCAATCAATATCAACCGCAAACAATTCCAATCAACCATTCGCTATCAATCAATTTTCACACCAATCACAACCAATAAATATCGTCCATGGTTTGTGGACGAGGGGCATATATATATATATATATATATATATATATATATATATATATATAGCATTTCACTTCTATTTCAACACATATATAATTTTTACAACGCATATATAACTTATACATTGAACGTACAACTTATACAACTTATACATGAGGTGTACAACGCTTATATAACTCATACATCGACTATATAATTTATACATCATCGTTTTCCATATCGTTTATAAATTAGAAATCTCACATTGGGTTCCACTCCACCAAAAATAGCAGAAGGCTCAGAAAAATATGTGGTCTCTTCTAAAAGGTATAAGACGTCCACACGAGTCCACTGTCTCTTGTTTCACTGAATTTCGTCAACACACGAAAAAGATATGATTTTTCAAATTTTGCAATGGTTTAAAGGTGTTAAAACAGTTGAAAATAAAACAAGCCATATACCTCATTGTTTTCATCAAAACTAGGTTTTCAAATATCGGCTAATCCGTGAACCTTGAGGAGAATCAGAGTTCGCAGTGTCGTAGAGCTCCGAGGCACGCACCCAATGCCACCAGTGGCGTTCCAATCGATGCTGTCAGGAGGGCACGGCGGCGACCTGAAGGTCGAGACTTTGAGGGGGTGCTGCGTTCGATTTACTCAACGATAATTGCTGCTCCTTATATGAATTTGAAGAGGAGATTAAGAGCTTTGGAATGGATCAAGAATTACACGATTTCATTGAGAATTGGAGGAGGAATCAACCTGGAAAGATTTGAGCTCTTTCCGTCGTGCGTCGATGAACATCGGGGAGAGAGAAAGACTATGTGGCCCAATGAATTTTTTTTATTTTATTTATATATTTTCAAAATTCTAAAATACCCCTCTTCACACACGAACCCCAATCCAAACCCAACGACTATCGTCCCTAGCATTTTGCCCCCATTCCGAACACAATGGGATATGTTTTGAAGGCTCATTCGACTGTTTCAGTCAGTTTTCATTCAAATTAAAACATAAAACATACAATATTTAATTTGAACGTACATTTCAATTTGTCGGGGCCACATACTGATTCTAAAAATTCCCATAAAATAAATCCAGCTATGTTTTGACGATACGGTCCCAACAAAACTGATTTCATCGAATTTTGAGACCGTTTGCAAAAAGGCCCATTTCTAGTCGATCCAATTTAACTGCAATTGACCAAAACACGTTTTCCTTTGCCACGCTCACATACTAGCTTCAAAAATTATGAAATTTGAAACCTAGCAATAACTTCTCATCCCGGATCCAACAAAAGTTGTTTCGTCGAATTCCGAGGTCGTTTGCAAAATGGCAAATTTCATGGCCTATACAAATTCCATAGCTACCTTTCTGAAAATTCATTTGGCCATAACTTTTGCTTTCCGCTATGAAGCTTCGATTTTTCAGATTCGTTAGAAATGTATTCACTAACAGATTTAAATATTTTTGGTTTCACTCAAACTCGTTTTGTTTTGCACCCGGTACAGTCCGACAAAGTTTGAATTCAATTTTTGAAACTGCAACGCCATTTTAGGCCTTGTTTATAATTAGAATTAATTATATTCGTTTTCAAACGTCGATTCAAACTCACTTTTCATTGCTATTATTTAAAATATTTATTTTAAATATTTAAAATCCATTATTTTAGCCAATTTAAAATTTTTAAATTGGTTCAGATTTTTTGGGTCGTTGCAGTAAATAAAGTGTTGATGGCAGTTGTTGTTCTGCAAGTACAATTGCAATTTCGGTGAGTAACCCTCACTCACATCTATGTTTTATTCCATAGTAGTTACACATATTTTTATATCAGTGCCCGAATTAGATTTGATTGTTTGGGTGATTGAATTGATTGCGTATTAGAATTGTTTGTCATGCTATTGATTATGAGTTGGGTTTATTGATGATGTTGTGTTGGTGGAATGTTTGTATGCAGAGGGGACGTTATTGATTTTATTTTCAAATGATATACTAGTATAAATTATTGTTTTGACGATCGATCAATTGTTTAATTTTAAATAGATTGGGAAAGCCCGAATATATACATCTATCTAGATAATAATAAAAATACAATGTTTTAGATTATAAATTATAATACACACTGTAATTTCAAATACGATTTGTTGTTTAAATTAGTGATAGACTGAATTTAACTATGTATAAATATATTTTATAAAGTTCATATCTTTTAATTAAACATCTTCGTTTAGAATAATCCTAATTGGTTTCGATTAACTACTAAATATATTTTACGATTATTTTAAATAAGACGCTTAAAAAGTTCTCATCTTTATTGTGATATGAACAATGTTTGATTCTGGGCATATTTCATGCCTTAGTGTAGTTTCGGGCGTCTTAAGTGTTTTCATGATTTTCTTGGTCTAGTTTTAAGCCATGCTTTTTATTTCACATTTTAGCTTACTTTTATTAATGGAGAAGCCTAAATTATCACTAATGCATAATTTGGGTTTTATGTATTTAGTGATGAGTTTTGAGCACACACTACACGATTTTAACTAGTTTTCCCATGTATACATTAATATCGATTTCACTAAAGTTTTGATGCTAAATGAGTTTTATTATCGTAGTTTTAAAAGCTAAATGGCCTCAAAACAATAGTAAAAAGTTATTTTCGTGAATATATTGTTTTCATAATCAAAGTAATCACTTTTGGGGAAATCATTTTATAAACTTGTTTTGTCAAAACCAAGTATTTTTTGTTATAAACCGCACTTTTCCGCACTCTTCGAGATGTTGTTACGGATATTGAACAATGTCGTAAACCTCGTGGTATGGGACATGATGGTGTATGAGATTGGTTAATTTCCTATTTCGTCTCATTGAAGCTATTGAGTTGTTGTAGTGATTTATGAGATCTTTGTGATTGAAGATTTTTTAGTTTTCCAGTACGGAGTTGACGAGCGGTTAGTAAACCAAGCAGTGAGGACGTGTGGTATGGGATGCACTATTCAGGTTACTACTTGTGAGTTGATGACGTATATAAACCATTGGCTATACTGAGAAGTCCTAAGCGACTATCTCCTTACCAGTACTAGTGTAATGGCCCGCAAATCCATACTATCTGAGTTGACTAATAACAACATACGTCCAACCCAAACTGCACAGAAATACGAATCATTATTAGAAAGAAGTTAGAGGATGAGAAATAGAAAGAAAGAAATATTAGAATAGAAGAAAACGAAGATCACAAACTCACAGCGAAACGAATAAAATATATTAGGTAACATAAACTTTGAAATACATATCAGTAACTTTATATACATACCATCATCAGAGCATAACAGTTATTCCTGGAACAGTTGTAAACACTTGTTTCCAGATACCACATAGTACACAGCGGAAATATGATAGTATATAGCTAACAGGTGAAGCCTCCTGCTTCAAGCTCCTCCAAGTGAATCTGTAAAATCCCGACTACTTGACTGCCCGTACAAATATGGACACCCAAGAGTTTAGGGAAAACACACAAAATAAACTCTGGGTCAGTCATGGGACTGGTGTGAGTAAACTCCAACCATTTGTTTAACTTTCAAAATCCTTTCGGAAGAAAGGATAATAGTAAGACCAACCCACACATAAACATGGACGGTTTTTACCTTACTATAACCCAAAACACTTTGATACGAAAATCTAGTGATATTATAATAGTGTCTAAATCAAATAAATAACAATCTAGCGGAACGCTTGCATCTCACGCTCCATATATAATATAAAATCAAAAACCGCAGGGCGCTTATTGGAGATTGGATTCTGACTATGACAAGGTATGGAACCACTTGCCGATTGTGTATCTCTACAGGGGAATACACTGGGTTCAACAAGAACATCTTGCAACCCAGCCCATACATGACCGACCACTCATTTCGCTCGAGTGTATTGAATGAATATCACCAACGGTTGGTATCAGCAACCGTTTCCCGAAAAGGGACAGCATCGATAGATTTAAGAAGTAAAAGGAATTTCTTTAGATAGGTGATTATACACCCTAATGGGAGTGACCCACATAGCCAAGTTGCCTGCCCGATTTTTGTCATTTCCCGGTTGTTGAGGCCTGAGGCTACGATTACTTATCATTTCTTTATAGCACAATCACTTTGAATGCCACATTGTCAGATCCGTTAATCACTAATTGATTTGCACAAAAATATTCTGGATATTATGATAAGAGAATAAATTCTCCGCCACCATATATATTTATACAGACCAACATATGCGATCATTGGAAATACTATATTAGACATTCGTCCATTTACGTTCGTTCTGGGATTGAACGAAACCAAAGGCACAATTTCTATTAATAGAAAAAGTCCTTGCACTTTACTCTGTCTTCGATTATCTTCATATAAATCTGATTCGCAACGCTACTGCCAATACGGAGTGGTTCTCGGATAATAATCCAACCGGTCTCTCCATATTGACAACGATATTGGCAAATACTTTGATAGTCGGTTATTTAACTGTCGAAGAAAAATAAATAAACATTCATTCATAACATCAAACAATCACCGGTCCCATTAATTAATATTTCATTAATTAAATCACTTCTCCATTTCCTTATCCATATTCATTAACACGATATTTTCGACAATCATCTTGGCCCTTTACGCTATTTGGAAAACATTTCCATATATCGCCTCCTTTTATTTTCTATGTTTAGAAAATATCTTTTATTTATAATTGGAAAACATTCCAATTACTTATCTCTTTCACGACCGTTCATTTCTACACTCAGGAAATATTTATTTATTATATTTCCAAAATTCCACATCCTTGGGTTAAAATGAATGTTGTGTACAACATTGTTACGACAACCCAAAATACTGCATTTAACTAATTCTTATTCAAACATTCGTCTTCGAGACTGGATCTTGCTATTTATCGGTTAAAAATGAAATCAATCAAGTTGGGGTATAACTACCTCTCAGACCTTGACTGAAAACATCCTTAACTTCAAAACAGACAAGACCACTTACCTCGAATAATCAACATCATACAAACCAATTATTCATTTTTAAAACGTATATATATATATATTTCTCTTTCTATTATCAGATTTTCGATTTCCTTTTTGTTTATAATATTCTATTTATAAGTTCGTTTCCTTGCCGGATTCTATATATATTGATATCAAATTATCTTAAAAATATTCTAACTCCTTAAATTTCTGGAAAATTTCGCAATAACCTCCTTTGTACCGGTCGATAGTTCAAACCTCAACTTGCCTCTCTAGGCCCTTTCCATTCAAAAAGAAAATCAAAAAGCCAAGTGGCTTGCCGATTCGGCGCATAAAATCTCATATGGAATTTAAATGTGTACCTTTTTGTCGGGCACACAAATTATAATCTTCATATACTTCATTTCCATACCTGCTTAACACATCCAAATATTCCCATTTGGTTTCACTCAATCCATTCGTCTTAACCCAATTCGCTAATTTATTTTCTAATTAGCTATTTTGCCTATTTCACTTTCTATTTGAACATCACGTTCAAATATAATTTTAACTTTCTTATAACAAATCGGATTTCATTTTCGATTTCGATTATGAATATACAAATCCCTTTTCTGATCCAAAGCCCAAATTCGATTCAAAAATTCATTAACTAATTATTCTTCAGATTAGTTAATTCTATTCAACAATTAAACATCTGATTTGATTTTGTTTCAAAATCATTTCATTACTCCACTAGAGTTCAGATATTATTTATAACTCAAATTCGGATTTTTCCTAAATGAAATTCGGATTTTATTTACTTAAAATTCTTTCATTTATTTAAATAAACCGTTATGGTTTTATAATGGTTATGGCGCTGTTTTTCTGAAAATTTGATTTTGACATAACTCAAAATCTATAAGACGAAATTCATATTTTTCTCTTCCATTAGAAAACTATTATTCAAACGGTCCTGACGATTCTTGTTTCAAAGAATTCCGACTAAAATTGAGTCCTGTATACTCAATTGAAGTTCGAAATGCGAATTTACGAACTGCAGTGCTGCGGCGAGTTCGTTTTAATTATATTTATATATATGAACGTTTAAACTTCGTTTATAATAAATTCAACTCCATTCTGATATATTTTTAATATATATAAAATCAGTTTCCCAATTCAACATAATATTTTCGATTATCTATAATTGTCGATTTTTTTCTTACTTGGTAATATATTTATTTATACATCGATCTTCTATATTTAATTCCAATACCTTTTATAAATAAATTATTCATAAAATTCGATATAATCGAACTTCAATTATAAACCCGTTGAATTCTTCTCAATTCAGCTTATATTCCGAATTTTGAAATATAATCAACAGTTTTGTTTCAAAACACTTCCCAACTACTTTTAAATTTCTATTTGAATTTAAATGGTTTAAATTATCCAAATGATAATTTATTTCACCAAATTTATAACACTATTTATAAATTCAACTTCCTTTTTTCATATATTTAAACAAGTTCCCTTTTCAGATTTCTATTTGAAACTCCATCCCTTTGATATTCCGAATTGTGAAATAAAAACTGTTGTTCCCTTTCGAATGATTTCAACTTCTATTTTTGAATTCATATTTGAATTTAAATTATCTCTTGATAATTAATTCATTATAATTATAAACACCATTTTATAAATTTCCTTGTTTATATTTAAACGAGTCTATTTCGAAATCTATTTAAAACCAAAATCTTATTTTGGAAATTTCTATTTATAATATAACTTATCTATATAAATATAGATATATAGAATCTATTTTCAAATATAAATTTAACTTCTATTTAAATAAAATCCTAATATTTTCTAAACATGTTTAGTTAAATAAATTCGAACTAATTGAATTCACATCATAAATCCTTACGGATTTATTTTAGTTCAGTTTATATTCTGAACATCAGAATAAACTTCATCTTTGACTTCTTTAAAACAATTTCCCATTTCCATTTATAAATTCATATTTGAATTTAAATATTCAAATTATCAAATGATAAATTTTTCCACTTTATTTATAAACACTGTTTATAAATTTATTTCAATTCCCCGCATTATTGAATTTATAAACATCACTTATAAATTCAATACTTGTTTTATTTATTTAAAACAAGTAAATATTTTTAGCACATTCTAAATCCAAATTCTATTTTAAAAAAAATAGAATTTTCCTTTTAAATCTCCAAATCTCTTTTCACAATATTTTTATAAATTAACATTTTGGCCCTAGTAATATTTAAACAATCAAACCACTCAATTATCAAACAACACATCATATATGATAATATATGTGAAAGCAAACAAATAATAATATTTTTGAGGAATCCAGCCGGATTCCTCCAACCTGTTTTCCCTGCATCCACAGACGTTAGTCAACATAAATAATACTCATCCTGCTTCGAGGCAGGATATCGCGGTATAGAAGGTCATCCACTATCATAGCGTGTGGCGTATAGGGTCATCCGCTAATGATACTGCGGGCATCCGCTAATGGTACTGGGGGAACTATCCAATCACCAATATATATACAATAACCACAACCACCAATCCTAAATAACTAATATATTTATATATATAAAATAGCCAACACTGATAAACAATTTATAAACGCATCCAAGCAATCAACAATTTATTTTGACGATAAAATAAATTTAAATATATTTCAGAGTGAGAATTACTCACCGAGATTTTTAATTTAATCCATTCTGATTTCGATTTCCATTCCAGCTTATGCAATCCGCAGTTGTAAGCCTAACGTGATTTTCGGCATCCGCATCTGATTTTGTTCGAGTTAGAAATTTATTGTATAAACAATCGAACAAATTTAAATATTATTAAAGCTTAATTATATTAATTATTTATTTTAAAACCCTTCTTCTCCAATAAAAATCTGCACCTTCTTACTGTCCAAAATAAAAGAACATGCTGCTTCTTTTTCTTTCACCATTGTCGCGATATCCTCATACTCCATCTCCTTCGATACCATGTTGTTTTTCAGATTCGATAGTACCAAGGTATCCCATCTCCTTCTTGTCCCTATGAGATTCAATTCACAGATCTCCTGAATCATCACTTCTTCACTGTAATCCGCACAAGCCTCCTTCAATCTAACAATCCCCTTTCACTGCTACCGTAACTCCATTAGTCCTCCTCACGTCGACTGCCCCCAAATTCCCATCGCACCTTAATATGCGCCTCTGACATCAGACATCTACCAACGACCACTCCAACTGGCCTGAAATCGCGGCACCTCATCCTTCTACAAACTCCGAGTGAACGATGTTAGAGCCCCCAGGAAAACTAGCGATCCCTCTTCGAGTCCATCGTTTTACCCAAACCCCTTCTCACGCTTTGCCCTAACCTCGACTGAGCGCTGTCGATTGTGGACAAATTCGCATCCCAGAATGATCTTCGAATTAGGTAGAGAGAACTGAAGAAATTCGAGATTTGGTTTTTAATTAAAACGAGGTAGCGGTTTTGATTTTGCCAAATGAAAACAAGAATGGCCGGCGGGTTTTATATTTTTGTGATTGAAATAAAGAAATATAGATCAGCCAATTAAATTTGGTTTTAAAGATTTCACTCGATTTATTTTTGTTGGCAGAGGATTGAAAAGAGAGAAGAGTGTGCATGATTTTATAGACGGAGATGCTTCCTCGTTAAGGAATGAAGGCAGGTGTTATATTGGGTAAGGTTTATCACGGGTAGGGTTTTAGTGTATTTAGGTTAAGGAGGAAGGATTTATAATTTATTTTAATTTGTTTTGAACCTATATTCTTTAAGTCAAATTATCACGTTGACTCAAACTCCTATTTGAGCCCAACAACAGGCCTTCCTAAGGTTAAACCACTATTCTGAACACATTGGGACATGTCTCAAAGCCTTATTCAATCATATGGAAAATATATTAATTTAAATTGATATAAATTAAATTCAAAATAATTAATTCCTCGATAATATATTATTATTATCATCATTTATATTCAATAGAATTTCTATAAACTATTTAAATCATTTTGACTCCGCTTAAAAATTTCGAATTTAATTATTTCAAATTCTCGTATTACGATAATATATTCGATATTAAATTGATAACTTAATATAAAAATTCTGTTATATTATCATTTAAATATTTAAAACCATATTAAATAATTTAAAATAAATCGACAGAAATCTGGGTCGTTACAACTAGATGGTCCTGAGCGGCTATTGAGGTAGTCCTGAGTGACTATCCTACATTAGACCTGAGAGTCTAACTATGGAGATCTGAGTATCTTCCATTATAGGTGTAAAAATTGTTTAGTACTGGTATATGATATTTCAATTGCACGTGTGGCGTTGTTGTGTCTCACCAATGTTGATATGGATCCATATGATCTTTTATGATATTTTTATGTGATTTATAAATATGATTCTTGTTTATGATTTCATCATGTTATTGTATTTTGATGGCTTGTGAGCTATCATGTAATTGGGATATTTTGGTGATTTCATAATGTGCTATAACTCTTGTATGGGATTCACTTAAATAAGATTATGTTGTCGTTTGCATATGTTCGTATGTGGTAATGCTTCCATAATATTTAACCATTAGGCATGAATCATTAATGTTGATATTTGAGTGAACCTAATGATTAGGTTTATGTCTTGGGATGATCTTCCGAGTTTAGAGCACCCAAACATTTTATATTAACTATAATGGACTTAAACATAGACTAATCCGTTTATTATCTATATAATACTCGGGTTAGTCCGAGACATTACAGCTGCAGGGACCTTGAGATCAGCTTGTATTTATTAGGCCTAGAAGAGTATAGTAACTTAGTATATCATTTATTACTGTGAATTGTATGGATTGATGTATACATATTGATGTGTAATAGATAAATGTGTATAAAATGTTAAATATTATACATTATATTTATTGATGCGATTGACTCTGTGATCTCTGTATTCAGGTATATTCTGTATTGTACTGTCCTGGAGGCACACATGTAATTATTTTGTACCGACATTGAGTACGTAAGAGTAAGTGATATTTCAGAAATTTTAATACGTACCACTGTTAGTCCAAGAGAATTTGCACATGTGTGCCCCTACAACCTCATTCTCCGTATTATCTGATGGTATTACTTAGAAATACTCTTGGATAATATGGGTATAGAGGTGGGGTGTTACAATTGGTATCAGAGCAGGTTTGGAACAATACATTATATATAAAGAAGATATAAGTCTAGACCATAAAAGTGACTTAGATTCCCTGTCCCCATAGGTATGTGGTAAATTTTGTTATAATTATATGCTGATAGGTGTATATGATGATTACTGGGGTAATCATCTATGGGCGTACATGTTATTTTTCTATCTTATAATAATATAATGATTTACTTCCCCCATAATTTCGGTGTTTATCTTTATTTGAAATTTAAATAGTTGAGTGTTATTATGGAATAAGAAGTTGCATAGTGAGTTCAAAATGTGTTTGCGCTGAACGCGTTATTTGTATGTTGTTTGATTGATAAGCGTATTATAAATGGTTGTTGAATTAACTACAAAAGTGAGTTTTGAAATAACCATTAATCTAACAAACTAAATTAGAGAAATGAAAAAAATTGTGAATTTAATTTACAAAGAAATTGAAACTATTTTTAATAATTTATTGGTGTTAATTGGTTCGCTGAGTGGCTTAAGAATTTTGATTGGAGCGTCTGGCCAACGT
The DNA here is from genome assembly GCA_030737875.1 of Allium sativum. NCBI lineage: Eukaryota > Viridiplantae > Streptophyta > Magnoliopsida > Asparagales > Amaryllidaceae > Allium > Allium sativum. Next base: position 27,708 of record JASFAX010003060.1, read on the forward strand.
TATCGATGAAGATTCTTAGGCGCTTACTCGAGACAATATAGTACAGTATTTTGGAAGGGATTAAAAATTAGTAAGTGTTAGAAAAGAATGAAGATGTAAGAATATCTAAGTATTGATTGTATTTATTAGGTAAATAAATCGGAAAGTGATTCTTAAATAAATCATAAGAATAAAAATGGTGTTGATTTGTATGTCGAAGTGTGTTAAGAAGATTGACCGGTATGGTTGAACACGTATTCGGTAAATGTTCATAAACACTAGAACGAGACATGTTGACATAATAATTAGAAGAAAAAAAATGACATTTTGGAAAAATTTGGTAAGTAATTATGAAATGCATTATGTAGACCCATAGGAAACAAAGCTTTGAGATGCATGTGGCAATCAAGCGTTCATAGAGACATTGTTGTTTTGATCCTTCGATGTTGGCTCATCCTATCATTGTGAAGCAGAATTAACCTAAAAAAAAACTACTTAGCATTTCCTTGTCAAACAATCGCAGAGTTCGCAGTAAGAATACTCTTTCTCTTTGGTTGGCATACAAGAATAACCAATATTAACTGAGCTAGACATGTACTTTAACTGCATATTGTTCTCCTTATTTTTCTTTTATTTATACTAGTGTCCTTTATTTATTCCTTTATTTATAATAATGCATAATATTGATATGCAAAGTAATAGTAATGCCATCATCAGAGCTATTATGTACGGTGTATAAAGTTACTTAACTCATTCTGTAACGTGGTAGCAATACATGTTTATAATTCACGAACAGAGACTCTCTCCTTAGGTTTTAGGAATAATTTTCAAATAAAACAGTACGTTAAAAGGGTACTCGACATTAGTGATAAGGGTATGACAAATAAACTAACTCCTGATATTGATTATTTCAAACGTTGAACATCTATCTGCATAGAAATTATGAATGGGACATAAAGGAATGAACCTGGATATAGTTTAAAATTTATGAGTTATTTCATTATGGTAAACATTGTTTAGAAAGAAATAGACACTAAGGGTCCATTTGATTTTGAACGGGAAGGGGCATTTGGAAGGGGCATTTGACAGGGAACTGTTGGGAACGGGGAATGAGGAAAAAGAAAATAACACAGAATTTATAGTGGTTCGGCGTTAACGAGCCTACGTCCACTTTATATATTATTGATTATACTTTGAAAGCTAATACAATCAATGATTTCTCTTAATACTCTCGTGGTTTGACAATAATGGCGGATTCAGTACTCAATATTGCCAAAAAGATCCCAAAAAATGCCAAGCTCTGGGCTATTTATAGCTGATTTTGTCAGGCGGGTCGTGATAACACGTGGCACGAATCCCGAGAACATCAGATCGCATCGCCTCCGTTGAAGAAATAGTCAAATTAGCCGTTGTGGACAGGTGTCGCGATCTCCTTGAAAATCGGATCGTGTAGATGAGGAGAATCGGTCAGAATGATGGTTAGGGACACGTGTCGCTAGATCCGTGCGTCTCGGATCGCTGAAGACTTGCTCACGCTTGAACGGGTCAGAGGATTCGCCACGCATCAGGGGATCGGATCGGTCAATACTGGGCAACAACAGATGCACGGATCGGATTGCATAGAGGCGTCGTTTCGCTGATGAAATGGGGGCGGTCCGTCGAGACGCGATCCTCCGTGGGCGATCCGTTGAGACGCGATCCTCCGTGGGCGAGTCGATAGTATGCAATCCGTTCCTTCATATTCTTAGAGAACGTGGTTTCATGCTTTCCTCTCATGAATGATCCTGGGTGGCTTGGTCAAAAAGCGAGCCAGCACTTTGCCCCCTCGAAGTATGTTTTATCGATGATGGAACATGCTTCGAAGCTATAGAATCGTCTTTTCTCAACGAGTCGCGGATCAGAGAACGATTCTCTTTCTGGGATTTTTCAGAGTCTTCATTCTTGAATTTATCGATTCGGATCGCGGGCTCGAGTCGCGTTCCGTTAGCGAGACATCCGTTCCGTTCTTGGGTGTGCATTTGGGCCTCAGAACGAAACGGGCTCCTCCTCGAGTCGTGATGGGCTTTTGGTTCGCGGCCCGTCGGTTTTTCGTGGATTGAATAGGACAAGGAAGGGGAGACAAACGATCGCCCTCTTTGCCTATATAAGCCGACCCCCCCTACACTTTCTTCCTTCTGTTTTCTATCGTATCGTTTCGCCTGTACTGTTGAAGAACGAACCCCAGTATTTCGAACCTTCAAAAATCCGATCACTTTCCCAAATTTTAGAAAGGTAATTCCACGGAAAACATTCTTACTCGTAAATTCTGCTGTTTCACGAACTTTTTCGAATAATTTGAGGGAGAAACGATGGAAATTTGCAATCTTCTGGGGAATCCATCGAGACGCCATAGCTGATAGGCGTAGAGGTCGGAGTTCGAGGATGGGAAGGTGAGGAGGAAGACGAAGGAGAAAGGAGAAGAGGGAAGACCGGTTCGGATCGTGGGCGAGGAGAGGAAAGGAAGAAGATGAAGGCGAGTGGCGAGACGGGGGATCGTGGTGACAGCAAAGGCGCGTATCGTGGGGGTTGCATCGATTCATGAAGGAGCGATCTCCTTGCCCTGCGATTCGTAGGGGGGCGATCCCTCTGCCTTACGATTCGAAAGGGGGCGATCACTCTGCCTTGCGATCCGACTCATAGTTGACGACGCGAATAAATCTCAAACTTTAATCGATGCCTTGTCACCATAAAATTTTGAACAGTTAGGCTAGGGCCCTGATGTTGGACTTTCTGGACTAAAGGACCACATAATTTGACTGCATATGACGACAAGTATTTCGATGATCTTGATAGCTTTCACGTTTTATTTTCAATGCGCACACAAGCACACACACCGGCACTTGCACACACGGGGGACGGGTAGTATTAATCTCATTGTTCATGTTTTCTCGTCCTAGCAGTAATGTCGAATAATCAATCTTCTTCAAGATCCGCAACAGAAGCAGAATCCGAGGCTCCTGAGCAACACAACCCCAAGGCTCCTCCAATTAATCCAGGAGGTGAAAATTCTGGATCTGAGTACGAGGCCACGGAATCAGATCCATCCGAAAATACTTCATCTAGCGATGATTCTGAGATATATGGGCGAGCTCCTGACGAGATTCCAGGCGCGCTCGGGATAGATAAATTTTCTTATTCTTTAGCATCCAAGCTCGACGATATAAAGCTTAAAAGAATCTGCTTAAGACACGGAATTCCTTGGGATGATGTCTTGATGCCCGGAAGCGAAGATAGACCCCACCTAGCTCCGGAAGGATATATGGCAATCAGTCGAACCATGTGCTTGGTAGGAGCTATTCCTCCGTTTCCTCCGATCGCCATCGAAACTTTAAGACGACTGGGTATTGCTCTGATGCAGCTTCATCCTAACGCCAACGCATCTCTATACTCTCTATATGTTGCATACGCGGAGATCCTACACGCCGAACTTAAATTTAGAGATCTGGTATTCTTCTTTCTTTTCAAGCACCGTTCTTCGGCAACTCCAAATTTCTCTTTCTTTAAATCGGTGGCGAATAGGAAAGTTTTGTACGATGGATATAGCAACATAGGGGATCCTAAGTCCGATTGGTTTTATATAAGGAAACAGACCGGATGCTCACGAAGATGGCTCAAATCAAGTAAACTTTGATCTTCTAATCGAATATCTTGCTCGAGGAGTCTAAGTATTAACATTCTTCCGCCTTTTTCTTTGTCTTAAACAGATCACATCTTCCCGAAAACGGAGGGTCCGTTATACAACCATCAGTTATCTATTCTTCATCAAAGCAGGTCTGACTTTCTGAGGATCAAAAAATGCATCACTGATGACAATCTTCATAAGCATCGTCTTCTGGATAGAAGATTTGGACTTGGCACTGGCGGCAGACCTTATAAGTATGTGCCCCCAATGGAGGGAGAGGGAACTTCACAAGCGGCAGAAACAACTAAGTTTCGTAAGAGTCCTTCTCCGATAGTCATCCAGGACGATGAGGATTTGAACATATACAGAGGGGATGAGGTCCGTAGTGACGTGTCCAAGGAAATCCCGATTTCTACTCCAATCGAAACCGCTGCTCCCGATGATTTGACAGAAGAGCAGTTATTTGATGAATTAAATAAAATTCCTCTACCCGATGATGTATATACAGAGAAAGACTTTGAAGGGGGGCCTTTCTTTCCTGCTTCTGAAGAGACCATTGCTCCAACTAGGGAACAAGAAACTGGTCAGATGAGCCTGTCTTCAGGCCCGGGTCTGTTAGGGGGAATTATATGGGATGCACACATCACACACACTATCTGACCCTGCACTCTTATATCGTGGGTATTCAAAGTTTTAATATGCTCTTTTCTTTTTTGCAGGAACGATGTCCCGCAGGAAATCTTACTCATATCGTTCTCTTCGTGAGGGCACACCCAGCCTTCATCCGGGTGCTGAGCGTTCTCGCGGCCCTTCTCACAAGCCGACTTCCTCGCAACCTCGGTCTCCACCAAAGTCGACCTCTACCAGGCCTTCCAGTTATCCGGCAGTTCCTACATGGGGAAAGAAACTTCCCAAAGAGTTGACTCCTCCAAAGAGTGCACCTTCCCACAGCCGGTCGTCCAAAAGGCATCACGAATCTAAAGATAGGGACAAGGATTCATCCAAAAAGACCGAAAAAGAGAAAAGTGACATCGTCCCTTCCAGCCAGCCAGAGTTGGCTCCCCCCGGGTCACGGGATTACATGCATGGTCCCTAGATTCAAGGTAGGCTGCAAAAACTGTGGGAACTGTTTCCAGACATATTCTTTGACCGGATGACATTTGTTCCAGCCTTGGAACCGGTCCCCAAGAACTGGGACAGCGAAGTTGTTGGGCATATCCGCCATGTTGCCAGGCAATATGAGATGATGAAAAAACACGCAGCTAACCTTTCAGAGGTCATCCGATCGCTTGAAATAGAAGCACACAGATCCAAGGCGAAACTTGAAAATAATGAAAGGGCCAGAACCAAGATGGAGAAGGACCTAGAAGATGCTCAATCTCAGCTTGCTCTAGCGCGAAGGGACGTCGAGAATTATAAAACCGAATTGGAGAACGCTAAAAAACGCTTTCATACAGAACTTGACTCCAACAGCCAAGAGAAGATGGCTTTAAAGAAGGAAGTCGAAGATCTCAAAATGGCCAATATCGAGTTGAAAACAACACAAGGCCATTTTGAAGCTGAGAGAGCTGCTTGGGAGGCAGAAAAAGCAAGCTTAAAAGAAAGTTTGGCTTTGGCTGAAACAGAAAAAGTGATTTTAAATGATCAGGTCTCGGACGCGGAGAGACGGGCAGCTCTCACTGAGAAGAATGTCGAAAGTGACATCGAATTGGCCACTACTTCTAACAACAAGCTTCTCGACAGAGAGAAGGAAATCGAGGGGTTTGAAGAGATGATTTTTGACTTCCTTGGCCAGGTTCTCAAAACCCGCAACATCTCATGGATCGCGGATTACCACGTTACTTTAGCCAATTTATGGGATGCCATTGTTGAGGGTGAAAAGCAGAGGTTGGGAGTTGAAGAAATTGATGAGGATGAGTTGATGAAGAGCATCTTGAAGGATAATGAACCTGAGGACCTGGCAGAGGGTCGTCGTCTGATTTTAGCGGAAATGGAGAAGGAGAGGGCCTTGGCTACGGGTAAAAGCAAAGCTGACGAAGGCTCAAGTTCTGCCGTGGGGCCCAAAACCTCCGGAGTTGAGGAGTACCATCCCGATGATCCACTAATCCCTTTGGGCCTAACTCCCGTAGTTGTTGGAGATCCCGTGACTATTCAAGAAGGAGGATCTGCGGAAGGTATCTCCCTTCTTTCTCCACAATTTGTCAAAGCAATTGTGAATTGTCGTCGTTTGGTAGAACAACCAATTGAGTTAGTAACGTGTGTTCCTCGTAATACAGGTGGCGAGCCCGTCGACAAGGGTGTTGACAAGGAAAAAGAGGCGGAGAAGGAGGCTGTCTCACAAGGTGCCGGTGCTGATATATCAAGACAGGCTGAGGTCACAACAGCAGAGAAAAGCATCTCGGCACCTATCACTGACGTTCCCAAAGATGCTGAGACCATCGAAGCCTTGAAAGACATGGATGGGTGCCATGTAGATGATGAAGAAGACATTATCGGTGCCAAAAAAGCTGATGACGATGACGACGAAACATTGGCCAGCCGAAAGGCTAGGAAGGAGACAGAGGTGGCTTCGAAAAAGGTGGGAGATGAGGCTTTGGACGTAGTCCCTCTTGCAGAATTCGATCCAAAACTGGGATGATTGTGAAAATTCAGCCCAAATCTATCAGCCGACAGCTTCATTTTGCAAATCCCGATGACTTCCCGACTTCCCTTTCTGATAGAAGGAAGAGAAAAGAGGTGGAAGAGGAATCTTTAGAAGAATCGGATGTTCCTCTTATTGACAAAAGGAAGAGGAAGAAAGGGGATCCGTCTGATACCGACAAGGCAAAGCTGGAGAGGCAGAAGCAGGAGAAGAGGCCAAAGCGTAAATAGGATATTTGTTGTTTGTTGATATTTTGTCTTTAGGTTTTCCACTGGCCAGGAAGTGTAATTGTGAGACTGGCCCTCACTTTCCTTTCTAGGTTGTTTTTCACTTTGTTGGTCCGCAGTATATAAATGAAAGTTTATCTCTTTTTGCATCATTATGTACCTGTATTCAAATAAACTTTCCAAGTTTAGTCATATGCCATCTAATAATGATTACAAATCAGTCAAACAAAAGATAGCCAAGAAAAAAATCTTCATGCTGCGTTGCTGTATTAAAGTTCAGTATATGTATATGAGTATATGTGCCCCCAGTCAGTTGTTATCATAGCGCCTGACGGGGGTTTACTAAAAATTGGTTAGCCTTGTCGGCAGGTTGCCCCCTATTTCTGAATATGGAGGGCTTGGAAGATTTCATAGGATAATTGTTCTTGTGGCACCGAATCTCTGGCGCCTTTCTCAGTGCTTAATCACAGACTTCTTTATACTCTCCTGATGGTTGCCAAGGTTAGAGTTTGAATTCAGTAGTTCAGTCGGTCCCCGATCCTTCAGCAGGGAATAAGTTCTTTCTCAGCGCTCAATCGGAGACGCTTTTATACTCTCTCTCTCTCTCTGGAGAGTTAGAGTTTGAGCTCAGCGATTCATTCGCTCCTCGATCCTTCAGCGGGGAAGGAGCTTTTTCTCAGCGCTCAATCGGAGACGCTTTTATACTCTCTCTCTCTCTCTCTCTCTCTCTGGAGAGTTAGAGTTCGAGCTCAGCGATTCATTCGCTCCGCGATCCTTCAGCGGGGAAGGAGCTCTTTCTCAGCGCTCAATCGGAGACGCTTTTATACTCTCTCTCTCTGGAGAGTTAGAGTTTGAGCTCAGCGATTCATTCGCTCCCCGATCCTTCAACGGGGAAGGAGCTCTTTCTCAACGCTCAATCGGAGACTCTTTTATACTCTCTCTCTCTCTGGAGGGTTAGAGTTATGGATCAAGCGGTCTGCAATCATGCATGCTCATCAAACTCGTCCTAGGTTTACATTTTAATCCAAGCTCCGAGGATTAAAACCAGTCGGACAAGCAGTTGGAGCATTTGCCAAGGCTTTGAGTTCCTCCGATTAGTCTACGGGAGGAATGGTTGGCACCGGACTTCGGGTACCTGCATTATTCACATCGATTTCCATAAAAATAAACAGGCAGATAAATAAGGATGCAATAAAGGCAAATGACACACAGTATTTTTATAGTGGTTCGGTCGAATCATGACCTACGTCCACTTTATAATTTTTCGCTTCAAAGAATCAAACTATTCTAGGCCAGTCGTGCCTTATACATGATTTTCAATAAAGCAAAATAATAGATTTGAAATTTTCATGTTAAGTATGGCCGTAAATGTTGGGCATTCCACACTCTGGGGATTTCCCTTCCATCTACGGTTGCCAGCTTGAAGGTTCCATTATCAAGCTTACTCAGAATGGAGTACGGTCCTTCCCACTTCGCTCCCATATGAGTCGGGGGTGGAAAGACACGTTTCAGAACCAAGTCTCCGGGTTCCCAGGTTCGTACTCGAACCTTTTTATTGTAATATCGAGCAATCTGTTGCTTGCATCTCAAGGCGCGCAGGTCTGCCTCATCCCTCTTTTCTTCGATCATATCTAGGGACTCAAGGAGCAATTCATTATTAGTCATTGGATCATAGTAAGTCACCCGGTGAGAAGGTACCTTTATCTCAACCGGGATGACTGCTTCCGTTCCGAAGGCAAGGGAGAACGGGGTATGTCCTGTTGCCGATTTATATGTTGTCCTGTAGGCCCATAGTGCCAAGGGTAATTCATCAGCCCACATGGCTCTAGCCCGCTTCAGTCTTCTTTTCAGAATAGACTTAATCACTTTATTCGCCGCTTCGACTTGTCCGTTCGATTGCGGGTGCGCCACAGAGGTGTATCGATTTTCAATGTGGTATTTTTGGCAGAAATTTCGGAATTCAGCACTATCGAACTGAGTTCCGTTATCCGTTATTACAACCTTTGGAATCCCAAATCGACAGATGATGTTTCTCACGATAAAGTTGATCACTCGTTTGGTTGTGATCGTAGTTAGTGGCTCAGCCTCGACCCACTTAGTAAAATAATCCACGGCCGCAATGGCGAATTTTTCTCCGCCCCTTGCTAAGGGGAGACTTCCAATGATATCAATCCCCCACATAGCGAAAGGCCATGGGCTCATCATTGTTTTCAACTGATTAGGAGGTGCTCTGGGTATATTCGAAAATCTCTGGCACGCATCACACCGTCGTGCGTATCTCGCTACATCCTTGTTTATGGTAGGCCAGAAATAACCATGCCGCAACACCTTTTTTGCCAAAGTCTGCCCTCCAGTGTGGTCGCCGCATTCGCCTTCGTGAACCTCTTGCAGTACACGCTTAATGTCGTCGTGGGCTATACACCGGAGGAGGGGCATCGAAAACCCTTGTCTGTAAAGAACTCCGCCTTGCAGAACGTATCGGGCGGCTTTACGAATCACTTTGCGCCTCTCGCTTTTCTTGGTCGGAAGCGCTCCGTTCATCAGAAAATTCTTTAGAGGGGTCATCCAGGACTCCCTTTCTGGTTACGCCTCTAGCACTGGGTCAATTTCCATTTGATCTATGCTAGGGGACCGAAGTACTTCAACGGGGTCTAGCCCGGTCACTTCAGGATTGTCGGAACTAGCCATCTTTGCCAACTTATCTGCCTGCTGATTCTCCGAACGCGGAATATGAGATATGCTGTAGTGATCAAAATCGTTCAGCATCTCTTTTACTTTCTTTAAGTATAGAATCAATCTTGCACTTTTAGCTTGGAATTTCCCAGTAACTTGGTTTACAACTAACTTGGAGTCGCAGAAGATGTTCAGTTTTGTAACCTCTAATTCCTTTGCGATCCTCAATCCGGCTATCAGAGCTTCATATTCGGAATCGTTGTTAGTGGCATGAAACTCCATCCGGATTGCATAGGTTATCAACCGTTTCTCGGGGGTTTCAAGCACTATTCCAGCGCCAGATCTTTCGTCATTCCTAGCGCCATCAGTATACAATCCCCAGGCATTGGGATCGAAAAGTAACTTTGAAGGATCAGCTTCTTCATTTGCTATATCTTCCTCAGGGACAGTAAACTCTGCTATGAAATCAGCTATCACTTGCCCCCGAATTGACCGTCGGGGCTGAAAGTTCAAATCAAATTGACTTAGCTCGATATTCCATTTGAGCAATCTTCCAGACGCCTCTGGTCTCTGTAGGACTTGCTTGAGCGGATGATCAGTGTATACAGTAATAGGATGCGCCTGAAAATAATGTCGAAGCTTTCTAGAGGCGATCGATAAACTATACGCCAACTTTTCTATCCTTGGATAATTACGCTCTGCTGCCGTCAATTTTTTCCTCACGTAATATACAGGTCTTTGGACCTTATCCTCTTCTCTTACCAACGCCGAGCTGATCGCATGGGATGACACTGCCAAATACACGAATAAGTCCTCGTGATCCATTGGCATAGATAATATCGGAGGTTTCTCCAGGTGCCTGAGCAGATTCTAAAACGCTTCTACGCAGTCGGGTGTCCATTTGAAGTGGCGTTTCCCTCGCTTTATTAATTCGAAAAATGGGATGCATTTATCCGTAGCCCTGGAGATAAATCTGCTTAGTGCGGCCACTTTTCCGGCAAGGCTTTGCACATCCCTAATCTGCCTAGGTTCCTGAATGTCTCTAATTGCCGCGATCTGGTCTGGATTAATCTCAATAGTACGGGAACTGACGATAAATCCTAAGAATTTCCCGGAGGCAACACCGAATGAACATTTGGTTGGGTTGAGTTTCATTCCGTACTTTCGAAGAATGCTGAACATCTCTGCCAAGTCAGTTGTGTGTTGGGAAGATTGCTTGGACTTCACCAACATATCCTCGACGTATACTTCCATTGTTTTCCCGATCTGGTTATAAAACATTCTGTTGACTAAATGTTGATATGTAGCGCCCGCATTCTTTAAGCCAAAGGGCATCACCACATAACAATATAATCCCAGATCCGTGATAAAACTAGTGTGTTCTTGATCTGGAACGTGCATTGGAATCTGGTTATATCCTGAATAAGCGTCCATGAATGAGAGAAGTTCGTGACTCGCCGTCGAGTGTACCAACTGATCAATCCAGGGCAACGGGAAACTATCTTTTGGACAGGCTTTGTTCAAATCCGAGAAGTCGATACACGTTCGCCACTTCCCGTTGGCCTTCTTTACCAGGACTAGATTCGAAATCCAGTCTGGGTAGGTCGAGTCTCTAATAAATCCGTTACTCTTTAGCTTCCCAACTTCTTCTTTCAAGGCAGCGGACCTCTCTGGGCCCAACATTCGCCTTTTTTGCTTTACCGGAGGATGTTTAGGGTCAATGCTTAAGGAATGGCTCATGATTGATGGGATATCCCACACATGTCCGCGTGGGTCCAAGCAAACACATCCAAGTTGTTTTTAAGAAATCTGTCAATTCTTTAGCGAGATTCGGGTTTAACTGGGATCCAATCTTAAGGACCTTCTCCGGGTCGCTATCATCGATCGGTACATCCACAGTTGTCTCGTTGGGAGTTGCCATTCTGCCCCCGGGTTCTTGATCCTCTCTGGGATCTATATCCTCGGGCGTCTCTCTGGGCGACTCTCCAACGACTATCCTCTTTGGTTGCTATAAGGTCTCCGCCCCCATAGGAGGAGAAGCGCCTTTAGTTTCAATATCCCCTCCGTTGCGAAGTAACTTTAGTTCGGCAACATAACATGCTCGCGCAACCACCTGATCCCCTCTGACGATACCAATGCCAGCTTCTGTGGGAAATTTCAACAACAAGCACCAGGGGGCTATACAGGCTCTAAACTTGGCGAGGGCCGGTCGGCCCAAGAAGGCATTGTAGGGCGATTCAACATCCAAAACTACAAAGGGAAGGATTCTCACTCTCTGGCGTTCTCCTTCCCCAAGTGTAACTGGTAACTCTACATAACCCATTGGAGCAGTGGATGCTCCGTTAAATCCACGGATCCATCCTTGACAGGGCTTCAAGTCTTTTATTTCGAGGTTCATCTGGTCAAATGTCTTTTTGAAAAGAATATTGACGGAACTCCCGTTGTCCACTAGAACCTTATGAACAGTGGCTGGTCCAATAGTTACTGTAATTACAAATGGATCTTCAGTTGGAGCATGGACTCCAATGCTTTCTCGTACTCGGAAAACGACATCATCGGTCATCATCTTTTGCTGCTTCACCGGGATACTGTCCTCGGGGTTGCTACATTCCCCTACCTCAAGGTGTTGCTTGGCTGCATTGACGTATTGATCCAATGCTTTGGAACTGTGCCCGGCGAGATAAAGTCCTCCGATCACGGTATTGATAACAATATTCTTTCCTTTTTGCTGGGCAGTCGGCCTAGCAGCAAGTTGATTCTGGTTCTGATTCGGGGCCTGCACTGCTTGCCCCCTGTCTCTGGGCGTTACTCTGTATTCATCTAACTTTCCTTCTCGAAGCAGCCTTTCGACTACATCTATTAGGTGACGACATTCATTTGTCGAATGGCCATGAATCTGATGAAAGAGACAAAACTTCCTTGTTTCACCCTCTTTCTCTGTTGACTCTCTGGGAGGTGGCCTCTTATTCTGGAGAACTTCATACGCATCCATGAAGATATTTTCCAGTGTATCATTTATTGGTGTATAACTTTCAAAGGCCCTGGGACGAGTCCTTCTCTGGGAGTCGTTCCCTCGGTTCCTCTTCCGGTTGTTGCCGTTTCCATTATTATTGTTGTTACCTAGCTGACGACCACCCTGATTCTGATTTCCGACATTAACTTCAACTTTGCCCGAGCTGTCTCCTATTTGTTTGATGGCGATATTGCTCTGGATTTCCTCCTTATCAGTTGTTTTTGCCTTTCGGTTAGCATATACTTCTTCCCGTCGTAAGTATACGCTAGCCTTCTCGTAGAATAATTCTCTAGTATGGGGTGGCTTATCTGCCAGGTATCTCCCGAATTCAGTGTCTTTATCTACTCCATCAATCAATGCTGCAACAACGGTTGGTTCATGGGGGTCTTTAACTTCAGTAGCGGCCTGATTGAAACGGTCTAGGTACACCTTCAAACTCTCGCTTGGCCGTTGCTTGACGAGGAATAAGTCAATCACACTTTTTGTTTTTTGTGCATAGATATGAAATTATTCTACGAACTTCTCGCTCAACTCCCTGAAGCTAGAAATCGATCTCGCTGGCAAGCGAGTAAACCACAACAAAGCTACATCCTCCAAGAATATGGGAAACGCTTTGCACTTGACAGCGTCAGAGGCTGCTGCAGCGGTCATTGATCAAGAATATCTCATCAGATGCTGGACAGGATCAGACCTACCCGCATATCGGTTCATCTGTGGCATGTTAAAACGCCTCGGGAAAGTCGCATCCAAAATATTGTCAGTGAAAGGGGTGTGACTGCGGTCAATTCCCCAATCTTCGTTCCGTTGTCCACGGCTGTCAGCCAGAATCTGATGGATCATGGTTGCAACATTCGCACTGGTCAGCGGAGGTTCAGGGTTAATGCCTCTGGTTCGGCGGGGTTCTCTGATCTCTCTTCTGGGAGCAGTCACAAAATCCGGGGCTCGAATAGGGCTCCGCTGCCCCCTGTCACCATGAGCATGTGCGCGGCGGCGGGGCTGAGGTAGTCTGTTATGCACAGGACTATTCACATCTCGAGTCCTGGGAGCTGTGGCTTGATTGTTCACATTACGATTTGAGGGCCCCGCCTTTAGCGCTTCTTCTTCCTGTGATGGCAGGGTTCCGAACCGAAGTTGCTCTATGTTTTCGGCTCTCTCATACGGTCGTCGCGGAGGTCTCGGCGATTCCTCAGACGAAGAAGAATATCCTGGAGTGGGTGGACGAACCGGCGGCGTTCTTTGCCTTGCGAGTTCATCAAGCCTTCTATCCATAGCAGTCAAATTTTGTCGCAGGACGGAACTTTCCTGCCTTTGGGCAGCCAATTCATCAAACAATCTATCCCACATTTCGGAGAAGCGAGAGAGATCCCCCTCAGTGACGGGAGTAGCAGGATCATAATGATCATCATCACTTTCTCTTATGCGCAAAGAGCTCGAGCCGGGTCGAGCAGAGGGGCCAGGACGGTTGGAGCGGGCCATAGGCTCCTTTCCAGGTCGAGTTGTAGTCTGATCATCAATTCGGATAGCTGCGGTTCATGGATGGCGACTCGCAGCGCCCCCCTGAGGTCGATTCGCGGTCGTGGTGCGCGGAGGATGCGAGGCGTTACCTCGGGATCGAGTAACAACCCCTTCAGCGGTCCGGATTGTCTCGTTCTCATCGACTCGGAGCGTGGTGTCTTCATCGGATCGGTTCGCCCCCTGCGCTCCGCGATCCAGAGTCTCTTCATTGCCCAGCTCGTGCACACTCTCTTCAATCGTTTCGTTGGTCTGTGAAGCTCGTACTTCCTTAGATCTTTTTCCAGCCATGATATCCGAATCGCTGGAATCTTCAAAGAACTGAATAGTGAAACTTTAGGACTGATCTCTCAATGAAAGCACCAAAATGTTAGATTAAAATTTGGACCTAACACCCAAATTGTTCTGAATCTTATAGATTTTCAACTGAGGAATGAGGAAAAAGAAAATAACACACAGAATTTATAGTGGTTCGGCGTTAACGAGCCTACGTCCACTTTATATATTATTGATTATACTTTGAAAGCTAAAACAATCAATGATTTCTCTTAATACTCTCGTGGTTTGACAATAATGGCGGATTCAGTACTCAATATTGCCAAAAAGATCCCAAAAAATGCCAAGCTCTGGGCTATTTATAGCTGATTTTGTCAGGCGGGTCGTGATAACACGTGGCACGAATCCCGAGAACATCGGATCGCATCGCCTCCATTGAAGAAATAGTCAAATTAGCCGTTGTGGACAGGTGTCGCGATCTCCTTGAAAATCGGATCGTGCAGATGAGGAGAATCGGTCAGAATGACGGTTAGGGACAAATGTCGCTAGATCCGTGTGTCTCGGATCGCTGAAGACTTGCTCACGCTTGAACGGGTCAGAGGATTCGCCACGCATCAGGGGATCGGATCGGTCAATACTGGGCAACAACAGATGCACGGATCGGATTGCATAGAGGCGTCGTTTCGCTGGTGAAATGGGGGCGATCCGTCGAGATGCGATCCTCCGTGGGCGATCCGTCGAGACGCGATCCTCCATGGGCGAGTCGATAGTATGCGATCCGTTCCTTTGTATTCTTAGAGAACGTGGTTTCATGCTTTCCTCTCATGAATGATCCTGGGTGGCTTGGTCAAAAAGCGAGCCAACAGGACATAAAGGAATGAACCTGGATATAGTTTAAAATTTATGAGTTATTTCATTATGGTAAACATTGTTTAGAAAGAAATAGACACTAAGGGTCCGTTTGATTTTGAACGGGAAGGGGCATTTGGAAGGGGCATTTGACGGGGAACTGTTGGGAACGGGGAATGTGTTCTTTTTACGAAAGGGGAATTTTGTAAGGGGCAGAGTTATTATTTTATTGTTTTTGTATATATTATTTTTAATTGTTTGTGTTTGTGTGTGTTTATTGTTGAATAGAATAGTAGAACGTAGAATACAAATTGCAGAATACAAATTGCAGAAATAAAAATTGCAGAAATAAAAATACATAGTTGCAGAATTTAAAATGCAAATATAAAATACATAATACAACAAAACTTCTTAATGCATTCCCGCGGCAACTAGTTCGTTTCGTATATTGTCTCGTACTATCACCATGGTGGATGTTGTTCTGGTTCTTTGAACGGGTTCTCGATCTCTGTTTCCGTGATTTGATATACTGTAATATTCTTCGAGGTATTCGTCTGGCACTAAATCAGGGTCGTCATCATACGGCATAAAATCTGGATCGCTAACATTGTATTTTCTAATGTAGTTGTGAATAGCCATTGTTGCAGTAACAATTTGTACTTGAACATGATATGGATACGTTTGCATGTTACGTAAGATGGAAAAAAAATTTCTTCTAATTGCCAAATGTTCTTTCAATAGCCATACGCAAACTAGAGTGATAGTAGTTGAAAATTTCATTTTCTGACTTCGGTTCATTCTGTGTGTCATTAAAGTCTGGTATATGATACCTCACGGATTGGTAAGGAGTTATATTTCCTTCCATTAGTGGATATCCTGAATCCACTATATAATACTGTCCAACTAGATGATGAGGCAAATTAAGATCCGGATTATTTATAGCTTCCCGAAATACTTTGGCGTCGTGCGCAGTTCCTTCCCATTCCGCTCTTACAAACGTAAAAGTTAAATCAAACGCAAAAACAACCATAATATTTTGTATAGCAGATCCTTTTCGCCCTACAAAACGTTGCATGTCTTCTTGACCCACGTGAGCCATCACATGTGTCCCATCAACAGCCCGAATACAGTTTTTAAAGAAAGGATAATATCTGGGTGAAGAACGAATTTGTTCTGGGATTCGGTTAAAATGGGAATCGGCCGGTCTAAT
>JASFAX010000315.1:0-5000 GCA_030737875.1 Allium sativum
TCGGGCTTATATTATTCACTTCTTACGTGAAGAAATGCGTCCAAAGGAGCTCAGGTTGATACCAGATGACCTCTTTGCCACCGAGAAGGTCAAGGACTTTCTCGAGTGGTCAATCTTACGGTCGTGGATGAAGGAGTGGCTAGCGTACTCTCACAGGTACTACGGTACTGCTATGCAACCGGATGTCCAGATAAGTAGCTTCTTTGACACGGCTGTGCTTATGCGATCCTGGAGGGGCGGAAGGATGCAAATCTAACTCGCTTCGGTCAATGGTATTAATATAGGGGGAGAGTTTATGACCTTGTCGCGGTCAAAGGAGTGTCTTTCCGGATTCCAATTCTTGAAGGGCACCTGGTCTTGAGTAATGGACCATGGCTACTTGGAGGAATCTCCGGTCAGTCTTTTATGGTACAGTCCCGAGGTACTACCCAGCCTCGGGCTGGTAAAGGTGTCGTGGCTCCGGGGGTAACTTTGTGGCCTCCCTTGCCTGACCCTGTAACAAAGGTCATCAGATATATAAGACTTCCCTCTCTTCTCGAGACCTAGGAATCGGAGCTAAGCTTGGATCAGAGGGGGGCGGACTCTTCTTATGTTAAAAGAAATGACTTGTATTTATATCTTGAAGAATGGGCCGGTACTCCTACCTGTAGGAAAAAGAGCAAACCGCCATAGCCATACTACTCCTATCGCGCTGAATCTACCGATAGGAGGAGACTCATACAAGAGGGCATAGAGGCACTCACAGCTGAGAGAAATCCAGTATATTAGTAAAGCACACTGCCGATCATGCTTAAAACTGATAATATTGGAACAAGGACTTGCGACCCAGTATATTAATTGGTGCCTAGTATACCAAGTAGGGAACTAATAAGGTGCGTAGCGAGAAACTCCCCTCTATAGGAACAAGTTCGGCAGCTAACCCAATAGTAGTGAACAACCATTGGTAGCTACACTTACTACTGGGAATAAATCAAGGTAGCTAAGGCATTCCCAACTGCACTCGGATGATAATCTACTAAAATAAAAAAGAGAAAAAAAAAGATGCTGATACACAACTTATACAATTGCACGGTGAAAATGGAGTTTTACCTGTCAAATAAGCGAAGAATTTATTTTGCTTTAATATATTTTGCTTATGAGCATCAAAATAAGGGCGAAAGGAATACTCTCACTCCCGCCAGTACAGGGCTAGATCACTCTCTTGCCAGAGAAACACGAGACATCGTGGTTCACTTAGCTCACTTGGCAGCAGAAACTCGTTCTGTTAGTCCTTTCTTCTGGTACCAAATGATCAATTGCTTCTATCCTGTTGGGGATAGCAGCTTCCTTATGAGAACACATCATAAGCAGCTTTGCTTCCAATAAAAACACTAGTCGTGCTATTATTCCCCCAGTATATTACCCCGTAACTGATCTTCATTCTTTAGTAACGCAGTGCTGAATAGCAAACCACAATCGTAGGTGCGAAGCGTAAAGGTTTCCATGTGCTAAAGAGATATTCTCTACAAGGCTTATGGAAAAGCCGTACATGCCCCAATTAATAGGTTTTAGGTGACCGATCCAAGATACATAGCCTATAGTTGTTATGGGACATCGTGCTAGAATTACTCACAAATAATAAGCTATGGGACGAGTACCCTAGCCGAGCATTAATTGATTGACGGGAGAGGATTAGTGTCGATTACGCTATTAGCTACCTTTCTTCGCGATAGGGTTTTCTAATCAATCATAATGAGGTGGACAACAAGCAAAAGGTAATGCCTTCGCATGTATGTAGGGTTCAATGGAAATTTCTTACGACGGTCAAAGAAAGAGGTAGCTACGAAAGAACCGGTCCAACTCCTTGTTCAAGAATTGGAAACTGTTCCTCCCCAATTAATGCGCCTTATTTCTCATATCAGCTCAGCACATGATAAGAAAAACCGAATTCCTCTATTTGATGTCGATTCATCCACACTGTAATTCCTTGCAGAGGAAAGCGAACTGCTTGCTGGCTGGGAGCTGTATGAGCGGTAACGCCCACGTACGGCTCCGTGAGAAGGTGGACAGAAATGGCCTTGTTGTACCTCACTCCCGTCTTCAATGGGGTCTGCTCTTTTTTTTTTGGGAGAGTATGCCAATATGATCTTAATGAGGTGCGGGGCTTTGCATCTGACATTCGTTGGGCGAATATATTGGACTGCGAGAGCCAGCGTCCCGGCTTGTGCAATAAACCCCTCCGGCCGAAGACTAGTGATAGGTGGTCCCGCGGAGCTTTCGGAGAAGGGTAGCCTAGTGTGTAAGCACAGCAATGAACCGCGGCGAACCCAAGGATATCTAGTGCGACCCATCTAAGATTAGGGGGGAGATCCGTGGTAGAGCTTCGCTACCTTTGACTCTTCCACGGACTTATACATGTACCGAATGCTCATACGGGAAAGTGAACTCCTGGGTCTGGAACCAGGGGGGTTGAGAAATCCTTTCTTTCTCGTCTACTCCAGGGGGTGCGGACACACCTGCGCGGATTACAGGTGACGGTTACAAGAATGGCGGGGAAGTGAACAGTACCCGACGACATTCAGGGATGAATGTAGACCCATCGGGCAGGGATAATCATTCCGGTCCTGGGAGAGGTGGCGACACCAGTCTGAGCTGAGGGAGGCGACCAGTATATTAATTGGGGACCGACCCAGTATATTAATAGGCATCCATTCTATTCGTGTATGTTGCTTCGTTGTTCGTTTTCTTGTTGTTAGCTGCTACGCACCTCCGCCCGGGGGGGCGATGTGTCTTATAGGGATCTTTTTCTGTTGGGGGAGGCGCCAGTATATTAATTGGACGGATTGCCCTGTTTCTTATTATTCTTGTTAGCACGTGAGTTTGGTCCTTAATAGCATTACGACGGATAACCTAGAATGCATAGCAAACTGCCAATAGCATGTGGTAAGGCGACCAACGGGAGGTTTTGTTTTGGTTCTACTCCCATTAGGACAGAGGATAAGACGCTACGCACCTGTCTTGCCACCAAATAATATACTGGGCACTCGTGCTCTCTTAGACCCACGCAGCTACCCTTCTTCGATTCGATGACTTCTGTGAAACAAACCAGTCATGGAACAAGAGAACTGATTGGGAATCCTAGGCGCGGCTACCAACGGCGATAGGAACGATGACTCTCCTCAGAAGGTACGTAGTCTAAGGTAGTATCTATTAATATTTCTTTGTTTGATCCGCTAATGAAATTTCAATCGGAAATGATATCTATCAAACGGGAGCCCAGTCTTCTAAAGAATCCCCGCTGTATTATATTGGGGCCAGTATATTAGTTGTTGGACCGAATACCTTTTCCCCGTCAAGGACAGCATCTCTGTTGAGTAACTCTCATTACTCGAAGAGCTATTCCCAATGGTTTCTACTGGCGGTCGGAGTGAATACTGGACCTCTAATGTTGATACTGGGTCGCGTATTAATTCTAGTTAATCCAGTAATCTCGATTCGATTGATGATGAAGAAAGAGAATTCTTGGTTCAGTTCTCCACCTTAATGACAGAAAAAAGGATTGATCAAATTCTATTGAGTCTGACTCATAGTGATCCTTTATCAAAGAATGACTCGGGTTATCAAATGATTGAACAACCGGGATCAATTTACTTACGATACTTAGTTGACATTCAGAAAAAGTATCTAATGAATTATGAGTTCAATAGATTCTGTTTAGCAGAAAGACGGATATTCCTTGCTCATTATCAGACAATCACTTATTCACAAACCTCGTGTGGGGCTAATAGTTTTCATTTCCCATCTTATGGAAAACCCTTTTCGCTCCGCTTAGCCCTATCCCCTTCTAGGGGTATTTTAGTGATGGGTTCTATAGGAACTGGACGATCCTGTTTGGTCAAAAACCTAGCGGCAAACTCCTATGTTCCTTTCATTACGGTATTTCCGAACAAGTTCCTGGATGACAAGCCTAAAGAGTATCTTATTGATGATATCGATATTGATGATAGTGACGATATCCATATTGATGATAGTGACGATATTGATGATGACCTTGATACGGAGCTGCTAACTATGACGAATGTGCTAACTATGTATATGACGCCGAAAATAGACCGATTTGATATCACCCTTCAATTCGAATTAGCAAAAGCAATGTCTCCTTGCATAATATGGATTCCAAACATTCATGATCTGTATGTGAATGAGTCGAATTACGCTACGCACCTCGGTCTATTAGAGAACTATCTCTCCAGGGATTGTGAAAGATGTTCCACTAGAAATATTCTTGTTATTGCTTCGACGAATATTCCCCAAAAAGTGGATCCCGCTCTAATAGCTCCGAATAAATTAAATACATGCATTAAGATACGAAGGCTTCTTATTCCACAACAACGAAAGCACTTTTTCATTCTTTCATATACTAGGGGATTTCACTTGGAAAAGAAAATGTTCCATACTAACGGATTCGGGTCCATAACCATGGGTTCTAATGCACGAGATCTTGTAGCACTTATCAATGAGGCCCTATCAATTAGTATTACACAGAAGAAATCAATTATAGAAACTAATACAATTAGATCCGCTCTTCATAGACAAACTTGGGATTTGCGATCCCGTCGGTTCAGGATCATGGGGTCTTTTTCTATCAGATAGGAAGGGCTGTTGCACAAAATGTACTTCTAAGTAATTGCCCCATAGATCCTATATCTATCTATATGAAGAAGAAATCGTGTAAGGAAGGAGATTCCTATTTGTACAAATGGTACTTCAAACTTGGAACGAGCATGAAGAAATTAACGATACTTCTTTCTCTTTTGAGTTGTTCTGCCGGATTGGTCGCTCAAGATCTTTGGTCTTCACCCGGACCCGGATCCGATGAAAAAAATAGGATCACTTCTTATGGATTCGTTGAGAATGCAAATATATTATTCAAGTCTAGTTCGTGGCCTATTAGAAGTAGAAGGCGCTCTGGCGGGATCCTCACGGACAGAAAAGGATTGCAGTCAGTTTGATAATAATCG
>JASFAX010000315.1:15000-37500 GCA_030737875.1 Allium sativum
CCAATTAATATAGTAAAGGTCTGTTTATACTGGGAGTTCCAATTAATATACTGGCGAGGATTAATTGCTCACTTACGCTCGCCTCATGCCCTTGTATAAATCACTTTTCTTGCTCCTTGCTTCATTCTTTCCTTACGCACCTTTCTTTTCCTTCGGGGTCTTCTGACTATGCTAGGTTGCTTAGGAATTAGTTTGCTTAGTTCCCCTTAGTAACTCATTGACTCGTTGCCCTGTCCATTCATGTCATATCTTATCTGACTTATGATTATTCGACGAAAGATCAGACTAAGTATGTTAGGTTTTTCTTCATTAGATCTCTGATCTCAGCTTCTTTTGTATGGAATTCTGTTCCTCTGGAGATTAGAGTTCTCTGGTCTCTGTCTAGTATGGCAATCTTATTTGTAAGCTTCTCTTCAACATACTGTAGTTGTGACTTCAGGGTGTCAATTTTGTCGTTCGTGCTGCTTACTCCATCAAGGATTTGGGATACCCTTGTGTCTATACTTTGCTGAGATTTGTTTTGGGCTCTGGCGTTGCGTGTCTGCCAATTGAGGACTTCTTCTCCTTGGGAAAGGGGCTTCATCTGTCCAGAGGGCTCTACTGCATGGGGTTGAATGTATGGTCGGGATGAGCTGCTACCTCGTTCTTGTCTTTCAAGGGGAGGGAAATCTTCGTCATAGTCTTCCATCATGAAACAGGTTTGTATTTTTTGTGGATGAGTAGAGGTCAAGCCACCATCTTCATCGTCATAGTCGCTATCGCTTGTGTTATAGTCATCATCATCGTAGCAGTCTTCTTCCGATCCGCAAGAGCAGTCTGAATCGCATAGGGGTATCCCAAATGAAATGTCCGTTGATCTTGTCGGTGTAGGTGCATGATCCGTCTGGCTATAGACTGGAGGGTCTCTTTTTCCTGGCTTTCTTCCTGGTTGGATCATTAGTTGAAAAGCTGGAGCAGATGAACTTGGCTGGGCGTCCGTTCACCGTCTTTATTCTTCCGTCTTTGTTGTTTGCACCGGAATTCGCTGAACTCATTAGAAAGATGGATGGTAAGTTAATATTTCATAAATCCAGTTGGTAAGTTAATATTTCATAAATCCAGTTCATTAGATGATGAAATCATGATCAAACCTAGGGAATGATTCGTAAGCAAATCAAATCAATAGGATCCATGAGGTGACAAGGTGATGGCATAAATCCGGCTAGTCTGAAGGAGAAGGTAATGAGGCGTTAGAAACTTCCACGGAGGAAATGATTGATCGTCGAAATCAGGAAGAACTGAACTGTCATGGCGAGGAGAACGGAAAAAGGTTATCTCATGTTCCCGCAAGTCCAAGGCTTTTTGGGTATCAGACATTAGAAGACCAGTAACGAAGTCACTTCCTGTAGCCTCGGTTTGAGAAGAACCCACGTTGGGAGTGGCATCAGCAGGAGAAGCTATAAAATCAAGTGATAACCGATCACTAGGTGAGGCCACAATCCCTTTATCAGAAAGAAGAGAAACCTTCCCTCTTGCGCTTTTTGGGAGCGTCGATGGCTAAGATAGATCTTTTTGCGACTAAGTCACCAGAGCAAGTAAAGGCAGTCGAAGTAGATGGCCCAACGACACCTTGGGTAGCTGATCACAAAGAAAGGTTCAAAATGAAGTTGGAGCATAAAGTGAAAGTTTCACAACCCATCTTCAGTAAAACCAACTTACCAGAGGTGCGTAGCGGCGAAGATAGGTTAAAATCGTCAGAGCCTGGAGTCAAATTCATAGCGCCTGGAAAATGATAAGGCGGTTGTCCCAAGATCCTTTGCCCGGGAGGCAAGAGAATTTGCGAAGAGGGTCAACAAGACAGAACGTCGTCCAAGTTTTTCAGATGCTTTACCGAGGGCATCAACAACTTGAGCATCTACCACCCCTAAATCCTTCTTCTTAGGGATAGAAGCTAAAAAGGAAAACAAAGACTGAGCTGATAAAGTTGTGAAGAATTTAAGGAAAAAAGAGACGGATGACTTACAAGGATCAAGAAAGGCTCCTGATATACCAGAAGGACACCTAATATAGAAAAACTGGTTTTCCCAATCCGGATCGCTAATCCATTTTCTTACAGCCGGAGAATAAAAGAATCTGAGACTTTGGCCCTTAAGAAATCAGCATTAAGGGAGGTTTGCCCTGACTCAAGTGCCAGAATTTCCAAGCATAGAAGGAGGGTATATGTGTTCGGTGAAAGCTGGATGGCCCCAAGTGGCGCAGGAACCTGGATACAAACTCTGGAAAAGGGAAGAAACCCCCATGCCAGATATGAATATGCGAAATATCCCTTCCCTCCGGCGGATTTTGAATGGTATCTTGGGGAGAGGCAGGAACAACATCAACACCAGTCATGCCAAAGCTTTGAAGGATAGCTTCTACTTCCTCTTTAGAATTAATGAAAGAGCGTCGAAGAGTGGGAACCTTCTTCAGACGGGACATATTTACCTGACAATTGCTAGCTTGATGTTTCTCAGACATGCCGCTGCCAGGTGATATCACATCATAACACATGTGTTAGCTCCCCTTTTCTATCTTACAAAAGCATATACATAGCATATATAAGAGAGTCAATCACATATAAAGGAAACAAGTCAATTGTGGGGGTGAATTTCTACAATGCCTATGCATAAATCATATGCACTTGAGAGTGGTTAAGTCTTCAGTAACGGTCAGATTAGCTGCTCCGACACCAAGGTTGAGAGGACGGAAGGCAGGTGTCGGAAAATCCGAGTAATATTAGGTAACAGTTTAGCCGAGAGAAAGTAATTCAATATCGTCCCCGAAAGCTCATCAGCTTGAAGGACCGATACGGGTAAAGCCGAAGCCATATGTTGTAAAGCTAAGTTCCCAAATTTTGCCAAATGTTACACATTTCATTCTCGCAATCTCAAAACATAGCTCTATATCAGCTTAGACCAGCGGTAGGGAAACAGCATAGGACCAAGCTATGATATGTTGTGCTATGATATCCGGAATAACCAATCGATGAAACCACCCGGACACCTGACCGCAGCTGCTTCCATCGGAGTCTCTTTCCGACATCCCCAACCCCGATTTGTCAGGCTCCCGTCTCATCGTAGAAACTGTTTGCCGGAACGAGTCAAACTCAAACAGAGCTATTACTATGAAAATCGAGAGAAGTCGTTCTCGAACTGACATCAACCGTTCTTGATCAGCCAACTATCTCGCTGAGTCACAGGTCCATCCGAGTAAAAAACACGAGACGACTGATTCGCTCGAAGAATAGACAGAGGAGAAAGAATAATTGCATGAGGCGAGCGTAAGTGAGCAATTAATCCTCGCCAGTATATTAATTGGGGACGACCTTAGGGAGACGACGACCCCGAAACTTTTTTATATAGAGAGATAATAAGGGGTATATATATTAATCTCAAAAATCATGCTAGAATTTTTAAATAAGATAAGAAGCGATAATAATTCCTTTCTTTCCAAAAATCCCGGAAAACAGCAAACTTGGAGCTTTTTTCATGTCAAATTTGCACTCATTTTCATGAATTGACTATAATAGGTCATTTTGAAATCTCCCTCAAAACCAACGAAATCTTGCCAAAAAACACGGGTTTTAGCAAAGTTGACTTGAAAAGAAAACAAGAGAGGTGCTATGCTTAACACAAGCAAGTGAAAGATGAGAGAACTAGAAGTGAGAGTTCGGGTAGTTCTCTCACTTCGCTCGCCTGACTTGAACGGCTTTCCTTTGCTAGGAGATCGTCACTTTTCCAAGATAGAACAGAAGCGTCGATTTTGATACATCTGAACATTTGTGTGCGAAGTTGTCGCTCTCGGAGTATCACCCTGGTTGGGGATCAATGGCTACGTGCTATGGAAGCGGGGAGGAACTGATTGTCTATGAGTACGAGTGTAGATTAAGGTAAGGGGCTCAAATTCTCTCTTCTACGCGAATTCATAGGCGACCTCTAATTAAGATACTGGGGCGCCTAGTATACCAAGGACCCAGTATATTAATTGGCGGAGGGGCTTAGGACCTTCTTAGTTAGTTCCCAGCAGCCCCGAGCTCTGCAGAGCGAGCCCTCCGGGTCGGATGAACAAGAAAGAGAAGGAATGGTAGTCCGATTACTTGACGATTAGCGCAGCGGCTAGTCCGATTCGTTCCCGTTGCCCCGGGCTACTTTATGGTCTTGAGCGGGCCCACTGAAAATGCCCACTGAGCAGGGTATGGAAATCAGGTGGTAGATAGGTTTATTGGACTAGATGAGCAGCCAACTCCGATTAAAGAAAGTCCGGCAATATCATAAAAAATAGTGAAACTTCTACAGTCTATTCCGGCTTAGTTCGGCATAACCTTGGTATCGGCTTATGCTCGTTTGAGCTAATGAGGGTAGATAAGAGCTAACACAAGTACGGTTCTTTCAGGTGGTTCAATCACGGTTCCCAGTAGAGCTGCTTAGTAAGACTAATCCTTCCACTCAGGGGGGGCCTACCTGTTACTTTGGTTCCCAGTAGAGCTGCTTAGTAAGATAACACAAGTGAAAAAACAAGTGAGTTGGGCAGCGGGTAGATGGGTTCTTAATGATTGTTAGATAACCAGGATAGGTCATATGATGAACGAAACGAGGTGGGCAGCTAAAGCATTCAAGAGAGCGAAATCCCCCGGGTCCTAAGAAACTCCGGATGGGTCCCGACGTGTAGCTATGAGGAGGGAGATGGTCATTTCCCTAATGCAGTGGTTCGCCTCACTTCGCTCGCCTGCCCCCCTTACATACAAGTTAGTGGCCGCTATCATTATCTACGAAATTATGGTATTTTCGCGGAAAGGGGGCCACATTTATTTTATATAATAAGAGAGTAGCCTAGGGGTGGTGATGATGAGACGACAAATCGTGGTAAATCATGGCCGTATATGAGACGCAATGATTTCAAATTCCGGCCCCGACTGAGAGCCAATGGAACTTTAGATAGGATACGCTCTATACCAGACTAATAAATAGGCTTTGGAGCGGTATTGTCATACCCAACCGCGCTAGATATGGTGTTAACCGGGATGGCGTGGCTAGCGAGCACAATTCTCGTACGGACAGTAACTAAGTGGGAGGACACCAGAATAGGCCCTACGTCCATCCGGGTTCGATTACTAAATAGGATATGTGGCATCTATCCGTTTCACTCCCCCTGTCGGATATGGGTTTTTAGATTCGAAGTGCAACGTCCTTTCATTCGTGCCGCCTGGCGTCCATGGTTCGATTACCGGACCGGACACCAAGCCGGATATGCCGGGCCCTCCCGCAATGTTTATACTGGACTTGGTATACCTTGTTATCTCTCTATATAAAATAGTTGTGGTCAATAGAATGGAATAGAACAGCAATAGAATGGAATTAATATCCTGGCGGGGCTAGCTGCCTAGGTAACCGGGGTACTCGCTCTCCGCTTTGATGGCCCTGGATATTAACGCCAACCCAATGGGGGAGGAGACTCCGATTGGTAAGTCGAATGATAGCGAAGGTTGAACAATGGAACGTCGGGCCATATTAATAGGGCCAGTTCATATAACTTCCCACTTCTACGCAGCCGAAAGAATGGGCTTCTTACTCCGGCTGTTCCGAGAGACCCCAATCAATGGGGGAGTACCAATTAGAAATGTCCAGACTTGACGTAGATAACCAACCATGTCGACTACCACTTTTACGACTTTCCCATTGGCTTGGCCGACCGCGAACGTAGAGCAATCGATCGGTCATCTAATTACAGGGCGTCTTCGATCAATCCGAACTAGTGATCAACAAATGGTTGAACTGGCTGAAAAATAGACCTATAACTACGCATAAGTTCTAAAACACTGTGCAAAAAGCAGTATTAGATCTTATGGATAAATGTGCCTATATCCTGTCGTAGTTATGCTATTAAGAAACTCTTATAGCATGTCCAACGTATCAAATAATTGGAAATAACATACATTATGACTACTACCCTTTCTCGTTTGCGAAAAATGTATGTTGCTAGTAGGAAGTTTCATATTACCACTCTTCTTCTGTATTCTCTAGTATGAGTCAATCTGAGTTTGATCATTTATACAAGGATACGCTTAATTCGATTTCATCAGAGGATTCTATTGATCGTTATGATCATTGTAGAAAGGGTACAGCTCGTCTTTGTGAGGATGTTAGTTACAGGGATGAGGAGCTTCTGACTTTTATAATAATGCGAATCTTGCTTAAGTATGCTTATCCTCTTTCTTTAGTGAGGAATTCCCATTTTACGATAGGTTATACCCGTGAAGAGGTTCAGACAGGTTATAGAGGATCCCGACATCTTTCCCATATTATAACAACGAAAGAACATGGAGGATCAATCTCTCTGAATAATCGTTTATCTGACATTTATTCATTCATCAAAAAGCTTGTTAAGCTTCAAGCTGAGATATATGATGATGCTCCACTCCTCTCTATCTCTGTGAATATCTATTTGGTGGATTGTTCTATTAATGACTTGCAAATCTCCCCTGAAGAAGAAATAAAAAAGAATCTATGGGAAGCTGTCAGTTCACCTCCTACCGGTCAAGTGAAACGCTTTACTCGTCGTAAGAAGAAAAAACCTGGTATCATAGAAGCGTTGAAACCTTCTACTAAGGATTGTAGTTCATTTATTGTAGCCGATACAGAAACACTTATGTCTTCTATAGGAAATGTTTCTCTTGAACATATACCTTATGCAATTGGTTTCTTAGTGGTTCAACCTGAGAAAGGTCTTCCTTCAAAAGATTCTATAGAAGTTTATTATTGTGATGATCTCTCGCTGGACTCTGACTTCGTTGCAAGAAGCAATACTATGTTGGGTCACTTTATTTCTCGTTTAGCAGTGAAAGCGAAATGAGAAAGTAGCCATCCGTCTGTCTTTTTACCCATTCCCCTCGTTCAACCCTGGTAAATAATTGGTAGTCGTTGAATCGGAACCATAATCAAAATAGTGAGGAATTAATATAATAAAAAAAAGACCACCGGCACTGAAATCAGTAACTATATTCGTAGCTTGGTCTCGTTCCACACCTCCGGTTTCTAAAAAAAAGTCTTCTTCATAGGCCAGGCGAAAGCCAAAGACCAATTGATTGCTTGCTGACAGGCTAGTCTTTATCGTGGACTCGGGATTCGTCATCTTAAGGGTATGAACTTCTCCCCTCTACATTCATTCTCTCTTCTGTCCGTTTGAACTCTTTTTAGCTGCTGGAGCAGGAGCTTCCGCAGGAGAACGGAATAGGCATCCATTAGCTCTGTCCCTTCGCACGACATCTATGAAAGCAGCAGTGGGCGAACCGGCGGTGAACAGGAAGAGGGAGGACCACCCGATCGCTAGGAAGAAGCAAGCCTATTCCCCTTTAAGGTCATTGCTCACTAGCTCCTTTCATCCCTTCCAACGCACCATCAACATTATTATTCGAATTTCAATCAACAAAAAGAAAGAGGAATTCAGAATAAGATGGACTACTAGAGCCGAATTAATATAATAAAAAAAACAAAGGCGAGCCATAAGCTAGCCTTGTCGTAGTATTAGGAGCGATGGAGCTTGCCCAGTGAAAGGAATATGTAGCGAGTCACGGGAATAATAGAAAAGCACTCTTCGGGGCTCACTATCAGCTCTATTACATAACCTCTCTCTGGCCCCCAATTAATATACTAGGATGGTCACTCAACCTATTGAAGAGCCTGGCTTAGGTCGAAAGGGCTTCCCAGCAGAAGCAACTTCGCCTTTCCCTTTTTTTTCTCCATTAATAGATAGGGGAAGAGTCAAAAGGAAAGAAAATTGTGGCTGGACACGGGAAAAGGCATATTCATTTCGGATTGACCAAAGAAGTCATTTCAATGGTGATTTTAGCCCTTTCTCGAGGCCATTCTGAACGTTTCGTTTTTTAGAAATACCTGAAGCTTGGCAGGCTAGACTTCTTTCAGACCCGTATGATCTCTTTCGGTTGCTTTCTAGCTTTACCGAATGAAGCCTTCCTCTTCTGTTTCCGCTTTCAGACAAGTAGCTAAGTCGTGTTAATCCTCTTCTGCCTTTCCTTGCTTTGCTTTTAAGCTGGCTTCCCCGGATTAATATTGCCCACTGCTTCGTCAATACGGCAACATGGAATCCGCATCTGAATTAGCAGCTTCCTTGCTTGAGCAGCCTTTCGCCTTTGGCTTCCTCTTTCTAGCTCTAGTTATCTAGTTGCCTGGCCTTCTGCTTGAAGACAAGACTAGTAGAACCAGTTGCCTAAAGCTCTAGTTGGGCTGATTAAAAACGGAAGCTGGCGATAATGCGGATCCTCGCTCCACTCCCCTTAATGCGCCAATGGCGTAATAAGATTCCTTCATTCGTCAGCTAAAGAAGAAGTCATCTTTTTATTCCCAGCTGTTAGTCTTGACTTGACCGACAACAGCTCATGAAGACAAGACCGTTCCTCTCGGGCCCCGGGTCCCTCTCCCCCTTAACTATTGTTAGTCTTGGTCCCTTCGCTTCAAGCTATGTTCGTACCTAAAAGTGACGAACCGCTTACGTGCCCCTTTCAGGGACTTTTGCTAATAGAAGGCTAAGCGTAAGATAGCCTTGCTTACGTGCCTTACTAGCTGCCTTACTCCTTTATAGCAGCCTTAGACGCAGCTGCCGCCTTCTAGGGAGACTATTGCCGTTGCTAGCTAGCCTTCTTAATCTCCCTCTCCTTCCTTGCTTTATTAGAGAAAAGTTGGTAACCTTTCTGTCAAGCTTCCTTTTCCGCTCCCTAAGACACGAAAAAGAATAGGAATATCTATTTCTTAGAAAGCCAAGCCCGCAGTATATTAATTGCCACTAATAATACGCTCTTTCGTGGCTGTCTTTCATTCAAGTAGTTCCTCTCCTTTCCGCTTTCTAGCTCCCTCTTCCTTTCGTCATTTGGAAAAGAAGATAGATAGTAGTGATGAATGAGTATAATAGTTGTGATCTTTCTTACCTTAATCTTCCGCGGCCTCTCCAACTTTTTCATTAGGGCGAGGCGCCAGTATAAACATTGGGGAGGAGATCGCCCTATCTATTAATGGAGAAAAAAAAGGGAAGGCTGAGTTAAGGAGGAACAAGTTAGCTCATAAGTCAGTCTGTTTACGACAGATAAGGAAAGGAAGGGATAGATTAATCACTAAGAGCAAAAGCTCGCTACTGGCTAGCTTTAGCCGCTTTAGTCCGAGATTTAGAGAACTAGGATTAGAACTAGCCTTCGCCCTTGCCTTCCGCCTTACCGACTACAAGCAGGGAACAAATCCCTTCCTAGCCTTCCTTTAGCTGACAACAAGTGGCACTTTAAGCATTAGTCGCTATAGTACGATTGACTGAGGGAATGGGGTTGACTGACTCCCCTCCTTCCCAAACTCATCCTCAAAAAGAAATCGGCTTTCATCAAAGGTCGGAACATAACGGACAACATAGCCTTAGCCCATGACCTTGCGCATCGAATGAAACGTTTGGCTGCAAGGCTCAGCCTGTGTTAAAGTTGACGTTTCTCAAACTTTGAACAACCTGAAATGGAGTTTTCTTCTCAAGACCCTGGCCAAGATGGGCTTCTCCTCAGAATGGATTGAGCTGGTCCAGCAGTGTGTCTGCACATCGAGAGGTTCGGTCCTGATAAACCGTGAACCCTGTAACTTCTTCTTAATTGAATATCCCATCGAGTAAAGGAATGACCTACTGGTGAAAGCCAGCCATAGAGCACTCTGCGCTTTCGTCCCGCCCCGCCAAAAGAGTGATTTTCCATCCTTCCCGGTCAATAAGTTGGTGCACCTTCGCTCCATTCTTTTGGAATGGTATGCGGTCCGTTTTCATAACTACCCGAGTAATCTCCCTTTGTTCTTGTTCCAAAGCGTGTTCCCTTGCCTGTACTTCGCGCTGTTGAAGTAAGGCTGCTTTCTCATTGTCCCGATTCCGAGCTACTGGATCATACGATGTAGGTGAGTCTGATTGTTCTGACTTCTACTGTAAGTTGCCTTAAGGCGCCTCCCAATAAGGGCACTTGCCTGTGAGGAAAATCCCATTTATCAGAAGGGAAAAAAATATAGCTACAGAGGCTGAGGGAAAGGCCGGACTCTATTCCTGACTTAAGGAAGCCTTCGGGGATCTTCTCCTATCTATAAGACGAAGACGCAACAACTCGTCTTATCATACAGCATGAACATAGAAAAATGAATTCGAATTCATTTTTCATTAAAACATTGATGTTTAGTGTGTCTTTTTTCCTATTTCTAAATGACTTGAAATCTGAACTTTGAAATCTGAACTTTAAAAGCGTATAATCAGTGAGCCGTTACTGGGCCTAATAGTGAGCGTGACGGATAGCAACAGTTCGCGTTCCCGCCTAAAATTGAGCTTACCGTGCCCATATTATGTACACCGCGCCTAAGATTGCGTTAGCAACAGTGAGCTTTCAAGTTCACAGTTCGCTTCCCTTTCGCTTGAAGCTACGGGCTAAGCCCTACTTCTTTATCCAGGCGTTTTGCTTGGCTTGCTCAGTCACCTCTGCTACATGCGTACTACTTTCTTTCCTTTCCGCTAGACTCAAAGAATGGTTCCAACCCAGTGACCTTTCTCCCTATCCAAACAAGTCGCTGATTCGTTTGCTTGTTCTGTTCCGCCTGGCTAGTTGTCTTTCCTCTGGCTTACGTAGTTTGCGCAGTTACGTTCCAAATTAATATAGAAAAAAAAAAGGGTCCGGACCTGGCCTTTAACCGCCTCTCTGATTGGAATTGAGGGCTGGCCTCTTTGACTCGGGCAGGGGAGAGCGCGAGCTGAAACCACTCTTTCGAAGGCAGCAAAGCGCAGCAGCTTCGTCTCGACCAGTCAACTGGCATGGCGTTCTATCTATTAGTTAGGCATTCGATTAAGGACACTTTTAGTAAGGCGGATCGGCGGAAAGTAGTACTACACTAGGTAGGCTGTTCCCACAGTATCAGTTCCGGAGATAGAATCGAATTGATATCTGCAAGTCGTAGAGTAGTCTAGTAGCTGCTTTAAGTTCCGGGCCTGTAGTAGTAGCTTATTATCCGTGAAGGAAGTTTGGTGCTTTCTTTTCTCATTCCGTTCCCAATTAAGCTTGTTTTGTTCTTTGAGCAGTCTCTAGCAGGTAGGAAGGAAGAGAGTCAAGGTCTTACCCTGCCAAGCCAATCTAGATGTCTTACGCATAACACAAGCTAAGCCGCTTCCAGTGAAAGCAGTAGTGAGGTAGCTCAATAAACCTAGCAAACACCGGCTAGATAAGTAGGGC
Organism: Allium sativum; assembly: GCA_030737875.1. Classification (NCBI taxonomy): domain Eukaryota; kingdom Viridiplantae; phylum Streptophyta; class Magnoliopsida; order Asparagales; family Amaryllidaceae; genus Allium; species Allium sativum. Next base: position 26,255 of record JASFAX010000315.1, read on the forward strand.
TAACTCAGGGGATTCTTTGTCGATAGAAGGCATTCGCGAAAGTCGCTGATGAAGAGAAGCTTTACTAAAAGAGGGCTTCTCATTATGTGGATACAAAGGCTTCAAGTGGTGCGGTTCCCACAGGAATTGCAAACACCTGAAGAGAGCGGCCGATACGATATCCTCACTAGAAAGAAGTATTCATAGTCCAATCCATTACAGCCCGGCAGTCTAACAGGCGTAGATCACACTGGAACTTGATAGCCAGAATCTCTTGCTCTAGCCCATCTATACTCTCCTTTGAATGAAGAAGATAAAGAATTTCTATATTTCGACTTGATCTTATTCTCCAACCCGCTCATCTCGTAATGAGAATAGAATAGGAAAAGTCCGTAACGAAAGTACGCCTGCGCGCTCTATGTATTGAACACGAACCGAACTACTCTACGCATAGCCGAACCACATGCCAGTATATTAATTGCGATCAAGTGTTGGGCTCTGCTTTTGCCATTGCTGGTCATTCTTGAAGAGCTCTTGGTCTCGCATAATCGGCTCAACGAAAGCCACAGCCAGAACTTTTGTCCTTCTGAAAACCGTACTAGAAAATAATAACAACAACTGCTCACTAGGAGAATTCATAGTCAATCCTGACATCAAATGAAAGAGCGGAGCCCCTATTATGTAAACGTAAGCGCTTCAATCAACAACTTGGTAATGAAAGATCTATTCCACTGATCAATATATTGATTTACCAGTGGATTTATTCAATGAGTTTATTGGTTTGGTATACTGAGCCTCTACGAAACGAAACTAATAATTCAGTCCCCCTTAGAGTCTGCGTATCCTTAGCTTGATTCGACTCGGGATGAGCTTCTTAGCGCTTACTCCTTAGGCACCTGGCTGACTCTGACTGAAAGGAGAGGAATGGAAGCGAGAAAAGCGAGAGGAGCCCGTTTGAGACCATAAAGCGCCGACTCATTGAATAAAGGGCCGGAAACCCATAGATGACGGAGTAGATAGACCCGGTGGAGGCTGCATATATATATCTCCTCATGCAAATCAAAACATCAAGTTGAAACACCAGTATAGTATACTTATAGGCAACCACGAATCGCAGCAACTGCGATCAAGGTACGTACAGACGCCATCTTGGCTACTGGTGCAAACGTCTCCTCATAATCCAAGACTCCTGAGAATACCCCTTACTAGACGGGCCAACCCCCCTTAGATAACTTAAGCATCAGAGCGGCTTGATAGACCCAACCGATCGCAGTTTTTTCCTGAAAAAAGAGGAACTAAGCCCCATGTCTGATGATTTATTATTGTTCTCTCCCCTAATAAGTAGTGCTGCCAGTTCTTCAGCCATTGCCTGCTGCCAGCAAGGCGGATTCGGGTTTGCGTTTTCAGGTAGGGGGTTCATGATAGGAGTGAACAGTTGCCAGAAAGGCTCTGTGTTTGTGTTTAAAGGTCAAAGTTTCATCTCATAATCAGCAAAACGAGCTGTACCACTTTACGGTGCAAACCCTTGGTGACGGAGATAGGCAACTAGGATAGACAGGACGAGCGACAACAGACTAATTAGCAAGGACAAGCGCAAATCTCTCTTGGACGAGCATGTCCACTAGGTAAAATGATGATAGGATACGACCAGCACACCTCGTGGCGTCCAATAGGCCCATCTTCCGGGCCTTAGAGAACTTTTGATCTTAGCACTCTCGTGAATATGGCCCTGCTTATTGGCGCAGATGTTCGGATAAGAACAAGAGTGAAAAGGTATTTCGTGACATCCAGTATATTAATTGCGGAACTGGCTTTTCAACTTCTTTGATTGATCTGCTTTGTTGAATTTGATTCAAATTCTAGCTATATGAGACTGACGTTATTTAGGACAGGAAGAGCAGAAGAGGCGCCTAGTATACCAAGTCCAGTATAAACATTGGGCCAGGTCTTTCATTGCCCGATCAATTGGGCCCTATGGTAATAATGATGATTATTTCGGGTAGGCAACAAAGAAAGGAGAAGAACTGGGAACAGCGCTTACAAGTGTACGGTGCAGTCACTTCGGGTTAGCTTGCTTCCACTGGACCGGGATTAGCTGGTAATAGTCGTAAACTACCATAGCTGCTTCGCTTCCTTCACTCTGTAGACCAAAGTAGGCAAGCACCTTCGGTTGCCTATTGGCATGAGCCAGAGAGGCGGAGTTATTTCACACCAACGTCAGCTGCGCTACCTTCGGTCTAGAAACAACATAGTCCTTATTCGTTTGTTCAATCTGGTTCATCAAGACTTATACTTCTCGTTTCCTTATCCCCCGCCTGTGCTTCGTGTATATTTCTTCCTGTCACTGACTGCATTCGTGTCCGAGCCCCAAAGCGGAGTTGGCTCTCAGTCGGGGAATGAGTAGTTGCCCTGACACTTGAGGTGCAAAATGCCTTATGCTTAACAAATGAAAGGAGAAGGCGGGAAGCGAAAGTCAAAGTTGATCTAATAGGGACCGATCCATTCTATTCTTAGGAGACCTTATGCTTAACACTAACGAAGGCGACAACTTTTCCTAGGTTGTTTCGATCCCAAAGGGCCAAATAATCGAGTAGCGTAGCTGTTAATAGGGAGACCGATCCATTCTATCATATTAGGGAGGCGGGAGGAGATTGAGACAAAGTGAAGCAAAGACCCCCCTCCGGAATATTGTCAAATCCATGTGAACCACTTTCGGGAAAGGAGAGAGTTTCCAAAGTCGAGATGTTGGCGCATCCAGCCTACGCGGAAAGTCAGCCCCGCGCGGAAATGGAAAATCTCGAAATAGGGCAGTTTCCACGCATGTTCTTGAAAAGGATCACTTCACGAGTGCTTGTTCCTCTTCTCTCCTGCGGGAGACGAATCGAAGAAATTAGGTTAAGAATCAAAGCCTTTAAGGAGTTGGAAAGGTGAAAGGGCGGAAAACCAGAAAGATAGCCCATGCGGCTTCCCTCTATATTATTAAAACTTTTACGGATTTCTCACAATCCACAAGGGAATTACTTACTTGAAAAAAAAAACTAGAAGAGGCGAGTTGTCTTAAGAGCAATTGCCGTAGAATCAGACTGCCCAGTGTCCATTACAGATGCCGGGGTCTCCCTTGATAGAAACAACCAAAAGAAGCAGTTGATACAGCTTCTGGGTGAGGGTGGGTAGGTGACTCAATCGTCCAGTGGCCGTGGAAGAAGGGAAGCTAGAACCAGAACAATTCACATTTATTTGACTGAAGATGCGGCCCTGCGATGAAATATATATATAAAAAGAAATATAAAATTGTCGTCACTTAGGGTTCATGGATGATTTGACCCCTCACCTTTTGGTTTTAAGAACAGAGTGTCTGTGAGAAAGTGTGAAGAGGAGTGCGGATCCCCGTTTCTATTTGTTGTATCGAAATGAAAGAAGAGTCAAGCAAGGCCAGTATATTAATTGGGTAGTTGAGAAGTCAGTTGTACATCAACCAAAGCCAGCCATTGATTCCCCTTCCTGCGCTTAGGAGCACCAACCCAGAGATACAAAGCTCTTTATACATCTGCCTTTGACCTATCCATTGCTCTTTCACCCGTGGAAAGAGTCTCTCAGGGAGCTGCTGATGCTTCCTTCATAGGTTGCTGAAGAGTTCTTGCCCACGGATCGCACTAAAGAGATCCGGCAAGCACCTCGGGACTACCTGTAGTTTCGGTTGTTGAATCTCGTGCAAGTTAGGTTGTGGTTGTATTGGCTGCAAGCGGAACGTAGGCGCTTTAGGTGTGTGTTGACCGTGCACTCTCGCGTCATGTAATGTCGTATGTATGATAGAGGTGGTGTGGTGATTGACCTCAATGCTAATGGTTATCCCCAAGGTTCAACGAATGAATGAAGCTATGATCGTACCCGGATAGAGATGATGGTCTTCCTCTGATGTCTCCAAGCCAGTCATAATAGAATAGATAGGCAAAGCAGCCAATAGCAGGAAGTACTTATCTCGCCTATCGATAGATAGTAGGTTGCTTCCAAGCTCAAACCATTTGAAACTGAATTGCTACTTTATTCTTGTTATAGATAGAGTGGCCGCCCCTGTCAAGTAAAGTAGAGGGAGAGAACTGGAAGAGAGCAGGAAAAAGAGAAAAGGATTTACAAGTCTAATGGGAGAAGAATGGCCGACACGTTGTTAGTATCAACCATTTCTTCGAGACTATAAAATATAATCCAAGCGCCCCCGCCCAACCGAAAGGCGCTAGACGGACTAACGGCAAGCGAGATAAAGAAAGCAGCTAGCAATTTGTTTGAGGAGATAAAAAGAAAGGTGTAAAACCTTGCCGCGGGAGAGCGAGTATATTAATTGCTCCAATGAGAATAAAGTTTTTGGGCAAGACAAGAAAGGAACTCGCCCTTTGACACCAAGGGATAAGAGCTGATTGCTGGCGATGACTTGGTGAAGGGAATCTATGATAGAAGGTTCTCGAACCGGGTTCCGACCGAATAGAACGCGGAGCCAACGAGAAATGTTTAAATGCGAACAGCGTAACGAGTCTAAACAAGCAAGGGATTGCGCTTTAGAAAGCTTTTATTAGTATTAGTAAAGGCTGCGCTGCTATAGAAAGTTCTAATTAATGCAAGCAACAGCGCGAAAGCATTAATTGTCTAAACTAATACAATACTAATAAAGAAAGGAATTATTATCGCTTAGCGCTTGTGCTAAGGAGTTAGCGCTTTAGTTTCTATCACAAAGAAGGAAATGTTGATTCAATCGACCTGGAAACACAATCCTGGTGAGAGCTTTTAATCATACCCTGCGAGGTTGAAGTCCTTTACCTCAAGAAGCCATTTGACCCGTCAACTCCTCCAAATCTTTATTTTTAACCCAAAGAGGCTATTACCTATAACCCTTCCTGTCTATTTTGAGGAGGCGGGGTAAGAACTTGGAGAAGGCACAACTAAAAAAGGGTCATCTTCGAATTCTATTTCTTTCGGAAAAGAGAATGGCGAATCCAACTCTAGAATCCGAAATGGGAATGCAGTAGGAGATGGGGCGGAAGTATCGACGAGTTCGTTCTTCCTTTCCCGCTTTAATGTTCGAGATGTCTTCTTATGTTATGCCCACCTCCTGCGCTTTATTCACGCCAGTATATTAATTGGGGACTCAGGCTGGCATCTTGTGGCCTGAGAGAATTCGGTATGCCCGGGACCCTAACAAGAAATTGTTTAGTGCTTTCGATCTTGACTTCTTTGAGTCTAAGATCGGTCCAGTGCTACCTCTTCTCGATTTGCCAATGGCATCCGGAAGGTTAGGTCAGGTCCTTGAAGGAGGGGGTAAGCAGAGGATATTCGCTATTGGTAACTACATCAATCAACGGTTGCTGAAGCCGGTTCATGACTGGCTTATGGAAGTGCTCGCCCGTATTCCTATGGACGTTCCATCAAACAGCACCTCTTGATAGGTTAGTTGGGAGTTCGACCTCGCTCCGCTCCTTCGACTTGAAGTCGGCTACAGATAGGTGGCCATTGTACTTCCTCTTTGAGGTATTTCAGGCCTTCTTTGACCGCTCATTCGCGTCGGCGGTGGTGAACTCAGCACTGGCATTTAATATCTTTGAAGTGCCATTTGCCAGTATATTAATTTGGGGAAGCCATCTTATCTTACGTGTCAGTTCGCTGCCTGCTGAACACACACCATCCTTACGGCCTGATGGCTGTGAACCACAGGTATCCTTGCCGAAGGTTCTCAACATTGGCCCGTGTCGGGGGTGCGGGATATCGAGTCCTGGCGCGCTTAGACCATTACCGGAACCGGCACGATAGTCGGGTGTACGCCATGTACACGAAGCCTCTGGCCGGCCCCACCTTAGAGTGGTGGTTGGGTCGAGGTGCTCCACTTAACCCCTTCGGGCTTATATTATTCACTTCTTACGTGAAGAAATGCGTCCAAAGGAGCTCAGGTTGATACCAGATGACCTCTTTGCCACCGAGAAGGTCAAGGACTTTCTCGAGTGGTCAATCTTACGGTCGTGGATGAAGGAGTGGCTAGCGTACTCTCACAGGTACTACGGTACTGCTATGCAACCGGATGTCCAGATAAGTAGCTTCTTTGACACGGCTGTGCTTATGCGATCCTGGAGGGGCGGAAGGATGCAAATCTAACTCGCTTCGGTCAATGGTATTAATATAGGGGGAGAGTTTATGACCTTGTCGCGGTCAAAGGAGTGTCTTTCCGGATTCCAATTCTTGAAGGGCACCTGGTCTTGAGTAATGGACCATGGCTACTTGGAGGAATCTCCGGTCAGTCTTTTATGGTACAGTCCCGAGGTACTACCCAGCCTCGGGCTGGTAAAGGTGTCGTGGCTCCGGGGGTAACTTTGTGGCCTCCCTTGCCTGACCCTGTAACAAAGGTCATCAGATATATAAGACTTCCCTCTCTTCTCGAGACCTAGGAATCGGAGCTAAGCTTGGATCAGAGGGGGGCGGACTCTTCTTATGTTAAAAGAAATGACTTGTATTTATATCTTGAAGAATGGGCCGGTACTCCTACCTGTAGGAAAAAGAGCAAACCGCCATAGCCATACTACTCCTATCGCGCTGAATCTACCGATAGGAGGAGACTCATACAAGAGGGCATAGAGGCACTCACAGCTGAGAGAAATCCAGTATATTAGTAAAGCACACTGCCGATCATGCTTAAAACTGATAATATTGGAACAAGGACTTGCGACCCAGTATATTAATTGGTGCCTAGTATACCAAGTAGGGAACTAATAAGGTGCGTAGCGAGAAACTCCCCTCTATAGGAACAAGTTCGGCAGCTAACCCAATAGTAGTGAACAACCATTGGTAGCTACACTTACTACTGGGAATAAATCAAGGTAGCTAAGGCATTCCCAACTGCACTCGGATGATAATCTACTAAAATAAAAAAGAGAAAAAAAAAGATGCTGATACACAACTTATACAATTGCACGGTGAAAATGGAGTTTTACCTGTCAAATAAGCGAAGAATTTATTTTGCTTTAATATATTTTGCTTATGAGCATCAAAATAAGGGCGAAAGGAATACTCTCACTCCCGCCAGTACAGGGCTAGATCACTCTCTTGCCAGAGAAACACGAGACATCGTGGTTCACTTAGCTCACTTGGCAGCAGAAACTCGTTCTGTTAGTCCTTTCTTCTGGTACCAAATGATCAATTGCTTCTATCCTGTTGGGGATAGCAGCTTCCTTATGAGAACACATCATAAGCAGCTTTGCTTCCAATAAAAACACTAGTCGTGCTATTATTCCCCCAGTATATTACCCCGTAACTGATCTTCATTCTTTAGTAACGCAGTGCTGAATAGCAAACCACAATCGTAGGTGCGAAGCGTAAAGGTTTCCATGTGCTAAAGAGATATTCTCTACAAGGCTTATGGAAAAGCCGTACATGCCCCAATTAATAGGTTTTAGGTGACCGATCCAAGATACATAGCCTATAGTTGTTATGGGACATCGTGCTAGAATTACTCACAAATAATAAGCTATGGGACGAGTACCCTAGCCGAGCATTAATTGATTGACGGGAGAGGATTAGTGTCGATTACGCTATTAGCTACCTTTCTTCGCGATAGGGTTTTCTAATCAATCATAATGAGGTGGACAACAAGCAAAAGGTAATGCCTTCGCATGTATGTAGGGTTCAATGGAAATTTCTTACGACGGTCAAAGAAAGAGGTAGCTACGAAAGAACCGGTCCAACTCCTTGTTCAAGAATTGGAAACTGTTCCTCCCCAATTAATGCGCCTTATTTCTCATATCAGCTCAGCACATGATAAGAAAAACCGAATTCCTCTATTTGATGTCGATTCATCCACACTGTAATTCCTTGCAGAGGAAAGCGAACTGCTTGCTGGCTGGGAGCTGTATGAGCGGTAACGCCCACGTACGGCTCCGTGAGAAGGTGGACAGAAATGGCCTTGTTGTACCTCACTCCCGTCTTCAATGGGGTCTGCTCTTTTTTTTTTGGGAGAGTATGCCAATATGATCTTAATGAGGTGCGGGGCTTTGCATCTGACATTCGTTGGGCGAATATATTGGACTGCGAGAGCCAGCGTCCCGGCTTGTGCAATAAACCCCTCCGGCCGAAGACTAGTGATAGGTGGTCCCGCGGAGCTTTCGGAGAAGGGTAGCCTAGTGTGTAAGCACAGCAATGAACCGCGGCGAACCCAAGGATATCTAGTGCGACCCATCTAAGATTAGGGGGGAGATCCGTGGTAGAGCTTCGCTACCTTTGACTCTTCCACGGACTTATACATGTACCGAATGCTCATACGGGAAAGTGAACTCCTGGGTCTGGAACCAGGGGGGTTGAGAAATCCTTTCTTTCTCGTCTACTCCAGGGGGTGCGGACACACCTGCGCGGATTACAGGTGACGGTTACAAGAATGGCGGGGAAGTGAACAGTACCCGACGACATTCAGGGATGAATGTAGACCCATCGGGCAGGGATAATCATTCCGGTCCTGGGAGAGGTGGCGACACCAGTCTGAGCTGAGGGAGGCGACCAGTATATTAATTGGGGACCGACCCAGTATATTAATAGGCATCCATTCTATTCGTGTATGTTGCTTCGTTGTTCGTTTTCTTGTTGTTAGCTGCTACGCACCTCCGCCCGGGGGGGCGATGTGTCTTATAGGGATCTTTTTCTGTTGGGGGAGGCGCCAGTATATTAATTGGACGGATTGCCCTGTTTCTTATTATTCTTGTTAGCACGTGAGTTTGGTCCTTAATAGCATTACGACGGATAACCTAGAATGCATAGCAAACTGCCAATAGCATGTGGTAAGGCGACCAACGGGAGGTTTTGTTTTGGTTCTACTCCCATTAGGACAGAGGATAAGACGCTACGCACCTGTCTTGCCACCAAATAATATACTGGGCACTCGTGCTCTCTTAGACCCACGCAGCTACCCTTCTTCGATTCGATGACTTCTGTGAAACAAACCAGTCATGGAACAAGAGAACTGATTGGGAATCCTAGGCGCGGCTACCAACGGCGATAGGAACGATGACTCTCCTCAGAAGGTACGTAGTCTAAGGTAGTATCTATTAATATTTCTTTGTTTGATCCGCTAATGAAATTTCAATCGGAAATGATATCTATCAAACGGGAGCCCAGTCTTCTAAAGAATCCCCGCTGTATTATATTGGGGCCAGTATATTAGTTGTTGGACCGAATACCTTTTCCCCGTCAAGGACAGCATCTCTGTTGAGTAACTCTCATTACTCGAAGAGCTATTCCCAATGGTTTCTACTGGCGGTCGGAGTGAATACTGGACCTCTAATGTTGATACTGGGTCGCGTATTAATTCTAGTTAATCCAGTAATCTCGATTCGATTGATGATGAAGAAAGAGAATTCTTGGTTCAGTTCTCCACCTTAATGACAGAAAAAAGGATTGATCAAATTCTATTGAGTCTGACTCATAGTGATCCTTTATCAAAGAATGACTCGGGTTATCAAATGATTGAACAACCGGGATCAATTTACTTACGATACTTAGTTGACATTCAGAAAAAGTATCTAATGAATTATGAGTTCAATAGATTCTGTTTAGCAGAAAGACGGATATTCCTTGCTCATTATCAGACAATCACTTATTCACAAACCTCGTGTGGGGCTAATAGTTTTCATTTCCCATCTTATGGAAAACCCTTTTCGCTCCGCTTAGCCCTATCCCCTTCTAGGGGTATTTTAGTGATGGGTTCTATAGGAACTGGACGATCCTGTTTGGTCAAAAACCTAGCGGCAAACTCCTATGTTCCTTTCATTACGGTATTTCCGAACAAGTTCCTGGATGACAAGCCTAAAGAGTATCTTATTGATGATATCGATATTGATGATAGTGACGATATCCATATTGATGATAGTGACGATATTGATGATGACCTTGATACGGAGCTGCTAACTATGACGAATGTGCTAACTATGTATATGACGCCGAAAATAGACCGATTTGATATCACCCTTCAATTCGAATTAGCAAAAGCAATGTCTCCTTGCATAATATGGATTCCAAACATTCATGATCTGTATGTGAATGAGTCGAATTACGCTACGCACCTCGGTCTATTAGAGAACTATCTCTCCAGGGATTGTGAAAGATGTTCCACTAGAAATATTCTTGTTATTGCTTCGACGAATATTCCCCAAAAAGTGGATCCCGCTCTAATAGCTCCGAATAAATTAAATACATGCATTAAGATACGAAGGCTTCTTATTCCACAACAACGAAAGCACTTTTTCATTCTTTCATATACTAGGGGATTTCACTTGGAAAAGAAAATGTTCCATACTAACGGATTCGGGTCCATAACCATGGGTTCTAATGCACGAGATCTTGTAGCACTTATCAATGAGGCCCTATCAATTAGTATTACACAGAAGAAATCAATTATAGAAACTAATACAATTAGATCCGCTCTTCATAGACAAACTTGGGATTTGCGATCCCGTCGGTTCAGGATCATGGGGTCTTTTTCTATCAGATAGGAAGGGCTGTTGCACAAAATGTACTTCTAAGTAATTGCCCCATAGATCCTATATCTATCTATATGAAGAAGAAATCGTGTAAGGAAGGAGATTCCTATTTGTACAAATGGTACTTCAAACTTGGAACGAGCATGAAGAAATTAACGATACTTCTTTCTCTTTTGAGTTGTTCTGCCGGATTGGTCGCTCAAGATCTTTGGTCTTCACCCGGACCCGGATCCGATGAAAAAAATAGGATCACTTCTTATGGATTCGTTGAGAATGCAAATATATTATTCAAGTCTAGTTCGTGGCCTATTAGAAGTAGAAGGCGCTCTGGCGGGATCCTCACGGACAGAAAAGGATTGCAGTCAGTTTGATAATAATCGAGTGACATTACTTCTTCGGTCCGAACCAAGGAATCCGTTAGATATGATGCAAAATGGATCTTTTTCTATCGTTGATCAGAGATTTTTCTATGAAAAATACGAATCGGAGTTTGAAGAAGGGGAAGGAGCCCCAGTATATTAATTGCCGCAACAGATAGAGGAGGATTTATTCAATCACATAGTTTGGGCTCCTAGAATATGGCGCCCTTGTGGCAATCTATTTGATTGTATCGAAAGGTCCACTGAATTGGGATTTCCCTATTGGGCCGGGTCATTTCGGGGCAAGCGGATCATTTATCATAAAAAGGATGAGCTTCAAGAGAATGATTCGGAGTTCTTGCAGAGTGGAACCATGCAGTACCAGACACGAGATAGATCGTCCAAAGAA
>JASFAX010000315.1:47500-69183 GCA_030737875.1 Allium sativum
GGCAATCTTATTTGTAAGCTTCTCTTCAACATACTGTAGTTGTGACTTCAGGGTGTCAATTTTGTCGTTCGTGCTGCTTACTCCATCAAGGATTTGGGATACCCTTGTGTCTATACTTTGCTGAGATTTGTTTTGGGCTCTGGCGTTGCGTGTCTGCCAATTGAGGACTTCTTCTCCTTGGGAAAGGGGCTTCATCTGTCCAGAGGGCTCTACTGCATGGGGTTGAATGTATGGTCGGGATGAGCTGCTACCTCGTTCTTGTCTTTCAAGGGGAGGGAAATCTTCGTCATAGTCTTCCATCATGAAACAGGTTTGTATTTTTTGTGGATGAGTAGAGGTCAAGCCACCATCTTCATCGTCATAGTCGCTATCGCTTGTGTTATAGTCATCATCATCGTAGCAGTCTTCTTCCGATCCGCAAGAGCAGTCTGAATCGCATAGGGGTATCCCAAATGAAATGTCCGTTGATCTTGTCGGTGTAGGTGCATGATCCGTCTGGCTATAGACTGGAGGGTCTCTTTTTCCTGGCTTTCTTCCTGGTTGGATCATTAGTTGAAAAGCTGGAGCAGATGAACTTGGCTGGGCGTCCGTTCACCGTCTTTATTCTTCCGTCTTTGTTGTTTGCACCGGAATTCGCTGAACTCATTAGAAAGATGGATGGTAAGTTAATATTTCATAAATCCAGTTGGTAAGTTAATATTTCATAAATCCAGTTCATTAGATGATGAAATCATGATCAAACCTAGGGAATGATTCGTAAGCAAATCAAATCAATAGGATCCATGAGGTGACAAGGTGATGGCATAAATCCGGCTAGTCTGAAGGAGAAGGTAATGAGGCGTTAGAAACTTCCACGGAGGAAATGATTGATCGTCGAAATCAGGAAGAACTGAACTGTCATGGCGAGGAGAACGGAAAAAGGTTATCTCATGTTCCCGCAAGTCCAAGGCTTTTTGGGTATCAGACATTAGAAGACCAGTAACGAAGTCACTTCCTGTAGCCTCGGTTTGAGAAGAACCCACGTTGGGAGTGGCATCAGCAGGAGAAGCTATAAAATCAAGTGATAACCGATCACTAGGTGAGGCCACAATCCCTTTATCAGAAAGAAGAGAAACCTTCCCTCTTGCGCTTTTTGGGAGCGTCGATGGCTAAGATAGATCTTTTTGCGACTAAGTCACCAGAGCAAGTAAAGGCAGTCGAAGTAGATGGCCCAACGACACCTTGGGTAGCTGATCACAAAGAAAGGTTCAAAATGAAGTTGGAGCATAAAGTGAAAGTTTCACAACCCATCTTCAGTAAAACCAACTTACCAGAGGTGCGTAGCGGCGAAGATAGGTTAAAATCGTCAGAGCCTGGAGTCAAATTCATAGCGCCTGGAAAATGATAAGGCGGTTGTCCCAAGATCCTTTGCCCGGGAGGCAAGAGAATTTGCGAAGAGGGTCAACAAGACAGAACGTCGTCCAAGTTTTTCAGATGCTTTACCGAGGGCATCAACAACTTGAGCATCTACCACCCCTAAATCCTTCTTCTTAGGGATAGAAGCTAAAAAGGAAAACAAAGACTGAGCTGATAAAGTTGTGAAGAATTTAAGGAAAAAAGAGACGGATGACTTACAAGGATCAAGAAAGGCTCCTGATATACCAGAAGGACACCTAATATAGAAAAACTGGTTTTCCCAATCCGGATCGCTAATCCATTTTCTTACAGCCGGAGAATAAAAGAATCTGAGACTTTGGCCCTTAAGAAATCAGCATTAAGGGAGGTTTGCCCTGACTCAAGTGCCAGAATTTCCAAGCATAGAAGGAGGGTATATGTGTTCGGTGAAAGCTGGATGGCCCCAAGTGGCGCAGGAACCTGGATACAAACTCTGGAAAAGGGAAGAAACCCCCATGCCAGATATGAATATGCGAAATATCCCTTCCCTCCGGCGGATTTTGAATGGTATCTTGGGGAGAGGCAGGAACAACATCAACACCAGTCATGCCAAAGCTTTGAAGGATAGCTTCTACTTCCTCTTTAGAATTAATGAAAGAGCGTCGAAGAGTGGGAACCTTCTTCAGACGGGACATATTTACCTGACAATTGCTAGCTTGATGTTTCTCAGACATGCCGCTGCCAGGTGATATCACATCATAACACATGTGTTAGCTCCCCTTTTCTATCTTACAAAAGCATATACATAGCATATATAAGAGAGTCAATCACATATAAAGGAAACAAGTCAATTGTGGGGGTGAATTTCTACAATGCCTATGCATAAATCATATGCACTTGAGAGTGGTTAAGTCTTCAGTAACGGTCAGATTAGCTGCTCCGACACCAAGGTTGAGAGGACGGAAGGCAGGTGTCGGAAAATCCGAGTAATATTAGGTAACAGTTTAGCCGAGAGAAAGTAATTCAATATCGTCCCCGAAAGCTCATCAGCTTGAAGGACCGATACGGGTAAAGCCGAAGCCATATGTTGTAAAGCTAAGTTCCCAAATTTTGCCAAATGTTACACATTTCATTCTCGCAATCTCAAAACATAGCTCTATATCAGCTTAGACCAGCGGTAGGGAAACAGCATAGGACCAAGCTATGATATGTTGTGCTATGATATCCGGAATAACCAATCGATGAAACCACCCGGACACCTGACCGCAGCTGCTTCCATCGGAGTCTCTTTCCGACATCCCCAACCCCGATTTGTCAGGCTCCCGTCTCATCGTAGAAACTGTTTGCCGGAACGAGTCAAACTCAAACAGAGCTATTACTATGAAAATCGAGAGAAGTCGTTCTCGAACTGACATCAACCGTTCTTGATCAGCCAACTATCTCGCTGAGTCACAGGTCCATCCGAGTAAAAAACACGAGACGACTGATTCGCTCGAAGAATAGACAGAGGAGAAAGAATAATTGCATGAGGCGAGCGTAAGTGAGCAATTAATCCTCGCCAGTATATTAATTGGGGACGACCTTAGGGAGACGACGACCCCGAAACTTTTTTATATAGAGAGATAATAAGGGGTATATATATTAATCTCAAAAATCATGCTAGAATTTTTAAATAAGATAAGAAGCGATAATAATTCCTTTCTTTCCAAAAATCCCGGAAAACAGCAAACTTGGAGCTTTTTTCATGTCAAATTTGCACTCATTTTCATGAATTGACTATAATAGGTCATTTTGAAATCTCCCTCAAAACCAACGAAATCTTGCCAAAAAACACGGGTTTTAGCAAAGTTGACTTGAAAAGAAAACAAGAGAGGTGCTATGCTTAACACAAGCAAGTGAAAGATGAGAGAACTAGAAGTGAGAGTTCGGGTAGTTCTCTCACTTCGCTCGCCTGACTTGAACGGCTTTCCTTTGCTAGGAGATCGTCACTTTTCCAAGATAGAACAGAAGCGTCGATTTTGATACATCTGAACATTTGTGTGCGAAGTTGTCGCTCTCGGAGTATCACCCTGGTTGGGGATCAATGGCTACGTGCTATGGAAGCGGGGAGGAACTGATTGTCTATGAGTACGAGTGTAGATTAAGGTAAGGGGCTCAAATTCTCTCTTCTACGCGAATTCATAGGCGACCTCTAATTAAGATACTGGGGCGCCTAGTATACCAAGGACCCAGTATATTAATTGGCGGAGGGGCTTAGGACCTTCTTAGTTAGTTCCCAGCAGCCCCGAGCTCTGCAGAGCGAGCCCTCCGGGTCGGATGAACAAGAAAGAGAAGGAATGGTAGTCCGATTACTTGACGATTAGCGCAGCGGCTAGTCCGATTCGTTCCCGTTGCCCCGGGCTACTTTATGGTCTTGAGCGGGCCCACTGAAAATGCCCACTGAGCAGGGTATGGAAATCAGGTGGTAGATAGGTTTATTGGACTAGATGAGCAGCCAACTCCGATTAAAGAAAGTCCGGCAATATCATAAAAAATAGTGAAACTTCTACAGTCTATTCCGGCTTAGTTCGGCATAACCTTGGTATCGGCTTATGCTCGTTTGAGCTAATGAGGGTAGATAAGAGCTAACACAAGTACGGTTCTTTCAGGTGGTTCAATCACGGTTCCCAGTAGAGCTGCTTAGTAAGACTAATCCTTCCACTCAGGGGGGGCCTACCTGTTACTTTGGTTCCCAGTAGAGCTGCTTAGTAAGATAACACAAGTGAAAAAACAAGTGAGTTGGGCAGCGGGTAGATGGGTTCTTAATGATTGTTAGATAACCAGGATAGGTCATATGATGAACGAAACGAGGTGGGCAGCTAAAGCATTCAAGAGAGCGAAATCCCCCGGGTCCTAAGAAACTCCGGATGGGTCCCGACGTGTAGCTATGAGGAGGGAGATGGTCATTTCCCTAATGCAGTGGTTCGCCTCACTTCGCTCGCCTGCCCCCCTTACATACAAGTTAGTGGCCGCTATCATTATCTACGAAATTATGGTATTTTCGCGGAAAGGGGGCCACATTTATTTTATATAATAAGAGAGTAGCCTAGGGGTGGTGATGATGAGACGACAAATCGTGGTAAATCATGGCCGTATATGAGACGCAATGATTTCAAATTCCGGCCCCGACTGAGAGCCAATGGAACTTTAGATAGGATACGCTCTATACCAGACTAATAAATAGGCTTTGGAGCGGTATTGTCATACCCAACCGCGCTAGATATGGTGTTAACCGGGATGGCGTGGCTAGCGAGCACAATTCTCGTACGGACAGTAACTAAGTGGGAGGACACCAGAATAGGCCCTACGTCCATCCGGGTTCGATTACTAAATAGGATATGTGGCATCTATCCGTTTCACTCCCCCTGTCGGATATGGGTTTTTAGATTCGAAGTGCAACGTCCTTTCATTCGTGCCGCCTGGCGTCCATGGTTCGATTACCGGACCGGACACCAAGCCGGATATGCCGGGCCCTCCCGCAATGTTTATACTGGACTTGGTATACCTTGTTATCTCTCTATATAAAATAGTTGTGGTCAATAGAATGGAATAGAACAGCAATAGAATGGAATTAATATCCTGGCGGGGCTAGCTGCCTAGGTAACCGGGGTACTCGCTCTCCGCTTTGATGGCCCTGGATATTAACGCCAACCCAATGGGGGAGGAGACTCCGATTGGTAAGTCGAATGATAGCGAAGGTTGAACAATGGAACGTCGGGCCATATTAATAGGGCCAGTTCATATAACTTCCCACTTCTACGCAGCCGAAAGAATGGGCTTCTTACTCCGGCTGTTCCGAGAGACCCCAATCAATGGGGGAGTACCAATTAGAAATGTCCAGACTTGACGTAGATAACCAACCATGTCGACTACCACTTTTACGACTTTCCCATTGGCTTGGCCGACCGCGAACGTAGAGCAATCGATCGGTCATCTAATTACAGGGCGTCTTCGATCAATCCGAACTAGTGATCAACAAATGGTTGAACTGGCTGAAAAATAGACCTATAACTACGCATAAGTTCTAAAACACTGTGCAAAAAGCAGTATTAGATCTTATGGATAAATGTGCCTATATCCTGTCGTAGTTATGCTATTAAGAAACTCTTATAGCATGTCCAACGTATCAAATAATTGGAAATAACATACATTATGACTACTACCCTTTCTCGTTTGCGAAAAATGTATGTTGCTAGTAGGAAGTTTCATATTACCACTCTTCTTCTGTATTCTCTAGTATGAGTCAATCTGAGTTTGATCATTTATACAAGGATACGCTTAATTCGATTTCATCAGAGGATTCTATTGATCGTTATGATCATTGTAGAAAGGGTACAGCTCGTCTTTGTGAGGATGTTAGTTACAGGGATGAGGAGCTTCTGACTTTTATAATAATGCGAATCTTGCTTAAGTATGCTTATCCTCTTTCTTTAGTGAGGAATTCCCATTTTACGATAGGTTATACCCGTGAAGAGGTTCAGACAGGTTATAGAGGATCCCGACATCTTTCCCATATTATAACAACGAAAGAACATGGAGGATCAATCTCTCTGAATAATCGTTTATCTGACATTTATTCATTCATCAAAAAGCTTGTTAAGCTTCAAGCTGAGATATATGATGATGCTCCACTCCTCTCTATCTCTGTGAATATCTATTTGGTGGATTGTTCTATTAATGACTTGCAAATCTCCCCTGAAGAAGAAATAAAAAAGAATCTATGGGAAGCTGTCAGTTCACCTCCTACCGGTCAAGTGAAACGCTTTACTCGTCGTAAGAAGAAAAAACCTGGTATCATAGAAGCGTTGAAACCTTCTACTAAGGATTGTAGTTCATTTATTGTAGCCGATACAGAAACACTTATGTCTTCTATAGGAAATGTTTCTCTTGAACATATACCTTATGCAATTGGTTTCTTAGTGGTTCAACCTGAGAAAGGTCTTCCTTCAAAAGATTCTATAGAAGTTTATTATTGTGATGATCTCTCGCTGGACTCTGACTTCGTTGCAAGAAGCAATACTATGTTGGGTCACTTTATTTCTCGTTTAGCAGTGAAAGCGAAATGAGAAAGTAGCCATCCGTCTGTCTTTTTACCCATTCCCCTCGTTCAACCCTGGTAAATAATTGGTAGTCGTTGAATCGGAACCATAATCAAAATAGTGAGGAATTAATATAATAAAAAAAAGACCACCGGCACTGAAATCAGTAACTATATTCGTAGCTTGGTCTCGTTCCACACCTCCGGTTTCTAAAAAAAAGTCTTCTTCATAGGCCAGGCGAAAGCCAAAGACCAATTGATTGCTTGCTGACAGGCTAGTCTTTATCGTGGACTCGGGATTCGTCATCTTAAGGGTATGAACTTCTCCCCTCTACATTCATTCTCTCTTCTGTCCGTTTGAACTCTTTTTAGCTGCTGGAGCAGGAGCTTCCGCAGGAGAACGGAATAGGCATCCATTAGCTCTGTCCCTTCGCACGACATCTATGAAAGCAGCAGTGGGCGAACCGGCGGTGAACAGGAAGAGGGAGGACCACCCGATCGCTAGGAAGAAGCAAGCCTATTCCCCTTTAAGGTCATTGCTCACTAGCTCCTTTCATCCCTTCCAACGCACCATCAACATTATTATTCGAATTTCAATCAACAAAAAGAAAGAGGAATTCAGAATAAGATGGACTACTAGAGCCGAATTAATATAATAAAAAAAACAAAGGCGAGCCATAAGCTAGCCTTGTCGTAGTATTAGGAGCGATGGAGCTTGCCCAGTGAAAGGAATATGTAGCGAGTCACGGGAATAATAGAAAAGCACTCTTCGGGGCTCACTATCAGCTCTATTACATAACCTCTCTCTGGCCCCCAATTAATATACTAGGATGGTCACTCAACCTATTGAAGAGCCTGGCTTAGGTCGAAAGGGCTTCCCAGCAGAAGCAACTTCGCCTTTCCCTTTTTTTTCTCCATTAATAGATAGGGGAAGAGTCAAAAGGAAAGAAAATTGTGGCTGGACACGGGAAAAGGCATATTCATTTCGGATTGACCAAAGAAGTCATTTCAATGGTGATTTTAGCCCTTTCTCGAGGCCATTCTGAACGTTTCGTTTTTTAGAAATACCTGAAGCTTGGCAGGCTAGACTTCTTTCAGACCCGTATGATCTCTTTCGGTTGCTTTCTAGCTTTACCGAATGAAGCCTTCCTCTTCTGTTTCCGCTTTCAGACAAGTAGCTAAGTCGTGTTAATCCTCTTCTGCCTTTCCTTGCTTTGCTTTTAAGCTGGCTTCCCCGGATTAATATTGCCCACTGCTTCGTCAATACGGCAACATGGAATCCGCATCTGAATTAGCAGCTTCCTTGCTTGAGCAGCCTTTCGCCTTTGGCTTCCTCTTTCTAGCTCTAGTTATCTAGTTGCCTGGCCTTCTGCTTGAAGACAAGACTAGTAGAACCAGTTGCCTAAAGCTCTAGTTGGGCTGATTAAAAACGGAAGCTGGCGATAATGCGGATCCTCGCTCCACTCCCCTTAATGCGCCAATGGCGTAATAAGATTCCTTCATTCGTCAGCTAAAGAAGAAGTCATCTTTTTATTCCCAGCTGTTAGTCTTGACTTGACCGACAACAGCTCATGAAGACAAGACCGTTCCTCTCGGGCCCCGGGTCCCTCTCCCCCTTAACTATTGTTAGTCTTGGTCCCTTCGCTTCAAGCTATGTTCGTACCTAAAAGTGACGAACCGCTTACGTGCCCCTTTCAGGGACTTTTGCTAATAGAAGGCTAAGCGTAAGATAGCCTTGCTTACGTGCCTTACTAGCTGCCTTACTCCTTTATAGCAGCCTTAGACGCAGCTGCCGCCTTCTAGGGAGACTATTGCCGTTGCTAGCTAGCCTTCTTAATCTCCCTCTCCTTCCTTGCTTTATTAGAGAAAAGTTGGTAACCTTTCTGTCAAGCTTCCTTTTCCGCTCCCTAAGACACGAAAAAGAATAGGAATATCTATTTCTTAGAAAGCCAAGCCCGCAGTATATTAATTGCCACTAATAATACGCTCTTTCGTGGCTGTCTTTCATTCAAGTAGTTCCTCTCCTTTCCGCTTTCTAGCTCCCTCTTCCTTTCGTCATTTGGAAAAGAAGATAGATAGTAGTGATGAATGAGTATAATAGTTGTGATCTTTCTTACCTTAATCTTCCGCGGCCTCTCCAACTTTTTCATTAGGGCGAGGCGCCAGTATAAACATTGGGGAGGAGATCGCCCTATCTATTAATGGAGAAAAAAAAGGGAAGGCTGAGTTAAGGAGGAACAAGTTAGCTCATAAGTCAGTCTGTTTACGACAGATAAGGAAAGGAAGGGATAGATTAATCACTAAGAGCAAAAGCTCGCTACTGGCTAGCTTTAGCCGCTTTAGTCCGAGATTTAGAGAACTAGGATTAGAACTAGCCTTCGCCCTTGCCTTCCGCCTTACCGACTACAAGCAGGGAACAAATCCCTTCCTAGCCTTCCTTTAGCTGACAACAAGTGGCACTTTAAGCATTAGTCGCTATAGTACGATTGACTGAGGGAATGGGGTTGACTGACTCCCCTCCTTCCCAAACTCATCCTCAAAAAGAAATCGGCTTTCATCAAAGGTCGGAACATAACGGACAACATAGCCTTAGCCCATGACCTTGCGCATCGAATGAAACGTTTGGCTGCAAGGCTCAGCCTGTGTTAAAGTTGACGTTTCTCAAACTTTGAACAACCTGAAATGGAGTTTTCTTCTCAAGACCCTGGCCAAGATGGGCTTCTCCTCAGAATGGATTGAGCTGGTCCAGCAGTGTGTCTGCACATCGAGAGGTTCGGTCCTGATAAACCGTGAACCCTGTAACTTCTTCTTAATTGAATATCCCATCGAGTAAAGGAATGACCTACTGGTGAAAGCCAGCCATAGAGCACTCTGCGCTTTCGTCCCGCCCCGCCAAAAGAGTGATTTTCCATCCTTCCCGGTCAATAAGTTGGTGCACCTTCGCTCCATTCTTTTGGAATGGTATGCGGTCCGTTTTCATAACTACCCGAGTAATCTCCCTTTGTTCTTGTTCCAAAGCGTGTTCCCTTGCCTGTACTTCGCGCTGTTGAAGTAAGGCTGCTTTCTCATTGTCCCGATTCCGAGCTACTGGATCATACGATGTAGGTGAGTCTGATTGTTCTGACTTCTACTGTAAGTTGCCTTAAGGCGCCTCCCAATAAGGGCACTTGCCTGTGAGGAAAATCCCATTTATCAGAAGGGAAAAAAATATAGCTACAGAGGCTGAGGGAAAGGCCGGACTCTATTCCTGACTTAAGGAAGCCTTCGGGGATCTTCTCCTATCTATAAGACGAAGACGCAACAACTCGTCTTATCATACAGCATGAACATACTGTATGACAAACAAATGAGACCCCCAAAACGTTTTAGTTAAAGAAAACTGGCTTATGAGGGGTCTCTTTCTCGACTGAGCTCATCCATGCGAAGCTCTTGGTAGTGGATTTCAGGCGGCTTCAGGCTGATTATTCTGAGCTTATGGCAGATGTCTCATGGCTTATTCGTGGGACGGAATATTAATTACGCCTGGAATTGGGATGAGGAAATAGAAATGTTGTGAATAGCCAGAGGTCAAATATTCATGAGAGTTGTTCGATAGAGATTGACCTTCTTTATTAGGAAGGCTAGCTCCCCCCTGAAGGTCGAAGAGAACGAGGAAAGGGATACGGATTCTATGGGAGAAGAGGAATGTGACTCTATTTAGATGTATTCCTGCTAGTCTTAATAGTTTTGGTTGTTTAGATCAGGTAGGAACAAGATATCGGGTAGGTTCCATCGTCCAATGGTCTCGCAAGTCCCCTATTAATATACTGGCGATCCTACATTTGATTATGCCCTACACGTGCGTCAATGTCCGGTCTTCTGTAATCGGGTCTACTTTTGGTCTTCCTGCTCCTGCCCGGGGAGAAAAGTAAGTTCTCATTGCCTTACGGGGAATAATTTCTTACTTATTTGGCTCAAGCTAAAGCCAGCAAAGTCCAGAAAGAAGATAGAAGGTAGCACTCAAAGACTCATTTTTATTTCCCTCTCGCGAGACTCGCTCCTAGCTTAGCTTTTCGAAAGACGATGATACATTTATACTCCTCGCAAGACAAGCCTAATCAATAAGGGGAAGAAAAACACTTAGTAGACTTTGAACCCGGAGAAGCCTTAGACGATAGGGGGCTGGCGACACCCAAGGAAGCCTACTAAATGTAATGTGAAGATTCCAAGAAAGAAGGAGTAGAGTGCCTAAAGGAAAAATCCCACCCGAAAGCAGGAACTAAAAGAAAGCCAATAGGGCAAGCAGCTTTAAGTAAGGCAATGCAGTCAAACCAACCAGTAAGGTAGGGAGGCGAAGGAGAATCTTATTATGTCTCGGTCTACAGGCAACAAGTAGCTCTATTGAAAGAAAGGGAATCGGTCAATAGGGGAATGATATCTTTAAGATTCGAATACTGCCCCGGAAAGAAAGAAATTTCCAATGGAGAGAAAGAAGGGTACGAAGGAAGCCGCGGAAGATTTCCTCCTCTTGTCCAGTAACCATTATGAGTAGAGCTAGGGCCTTGAAAGGTTGATATGATCTTCGTTAAGGCTTTTTCGCACTCTTAAAGGACAAGCTTTATAATATTATAAAAAAAGATCCCGGGATCTCTTAAGAGAATATTAGAAAGCTTAGGAATAGCTGATTCAGAGGTTAGCTTTCGGACGAAAGTCAAGCCAAGAAGCCGATCGCAAACCCCTACTAAGTAAAGGATCGAGACCAGTATATTAATGCAGGCCCCCTTTCGGACCCTTGCTTTCTTATCTCAGGGTGTGAGGCAAGGGATGGAAACCCGTATTGTAATAGTACGCACAAGGAACTTTCTTTAAGGAGGTTTGAATCGATTTCAATCTTTAGTGAGTTCTCGGAAAGTTGGTTCCAACAAGTCAAGTAGTTCCGGTCTTCCTTGCTAGGAGACAGATAATCATAAATAAGATAGAGGCTCTTTGGCCATCTCCTCATATGAGGCCTAAGCCACCTCACTTTCGCTCCCCTTTCTTCTTTCACATCTAGCTATGCAAGACCTATTTGGGGCCTAAGCGTTTTCCTCTCCTTCCAGCCGTCTCATCCCTTTCTTCTGATCCGATCCCGTGCCTGCTTCAATCTATTCATTCGTTTTGATAGGCCTCAACCATTCTCTTGTTCTATCTTGACCCACCCTAACTTATCTATCCGAGCTTTAGGTTGTTGTTAAGAGATGGGGGAAATAGGAGGAATCGCCCAATGGTCTAGCGATCAAAGAAGAAAAGAAGAGATTCCATTCGAGAGAGCAAAGGACCTTCTTCCCCTCACTTCACTCTACTCTCTTGCGGACTTGCCTGGTCAATCGGTCGCCCCAGTATATTAATTGCTTGCTTGAATATGGCCCTTTCTTATCCTCGGGAAGATTGACTGCTCTAAGCGATCAGATAACAAGAGGAGGAAGGCGCTTGACTCTTTATTGGGCAAGTACGAGTAAGAGATACTGAACTTTCTTAGGTGAAACCGAGAAGGATTCTCTTCTGCTTTGGCTTCTTTCGAGGAAGGAGAAAGTCTCAGCAACTGATTGAGGATTTACCTTTTCTTTTGCGGCATCCCTGCTGCCTTCTTTCTTTTCGATCTTCTCCCCCTTTTTCTGATCTATTGCCTCGACCTTTGCTTCCGGAGTGGACTATTATTACCTCTTGTCTGACTCTTTTCCTTTCCTTTGAGTGAAATTAATGAGGACTCACTATAGCAATAGCTAAGCTCTCTCTTCCTCTTCGCCTTACTCTACTCTTCTTTGTTTTCCCGCGCTCTGGTGACAACTCTTCTTTCGTAACCTTTAGCCCCCCTTCCCGTGTCTTTTCTGAACGTTGACACATAGCTATGCCTATCTATATTAGGGGTCCAAAGGAAATCTTTGCTGAAAATCACTTCTTTCTTTCTCTGATCCCTCTCTCAATCTTTCCGGGATGTAATGCCCGCCAGTATATTAATTGCCGACTTGGTGCTTTCAGTTTGGGATCGAGATCTTTCCTTCCATCCAAATAGCAAATAGGCTGCTAGAAGACCTCAGGCATATGGATTACCAATCTTTTCCAGTAGACTTCGATCCGTATGGCTACCGATTACTTTAGATTACCTGAGGAATGTTTATACTGGGCGAAAGCTCTAGGGAGTGGTTTTCTCATGAATTAGACTTTCCCTAGGCTCCCAGCCCGTACTTAATCCGTAGAGCGTACACCCCATCTAAGATGGGTAAGGAAATAACGTTACTAAGCTACTCCCTCCTTTGAGTTGGGTTTGCTTCGAATCGAAGCTCATCTGAGAAGAACGCCAACCCTGGCACCGGCTTTATCAAAGCATATAGGTACCTTAAGTGAGGCACTCTCGCTCTTATTAGTTATTTTGCCGGGTGAGTATTGAAATGACAAGGAGTTTTGCTAGTGGAGAAGCGTAAAAGGAGGACTTTTGCCTAGCAGATAGAGAATCCAGTACGGTTGGCGCGGTTGTTGATCAGATAGAGAACCCCGTACTGGTACCCAAGATTGGGAGTCAAATTCCGGTAGATAGATGTCTCGAACAAGACCGGAAGTCGCGAGAGAAGTAGTGATGCCTTGCGAAACAAGTAGCCAGAGGTTCTACGTCAGATTACGATAGGTAGGGAAGAAGTGAGCAGACCCCTCTAAAGATTCCGATCCGAAACAACGTTAAGCCGAGTTGCCCAAGAGTAGATGCCAGAATCAACTACAAGAGCCACTTAATGAGGTGGCAGGTGCCTGGGGTTCTAGCTTACATTTCAATAGGTGAGACAGGAAGTATAATACTCTGAGCAAAATGAAGTACTTAATTTAACCCCAGCCTTAACCAATTATTCTTTGCCCTATCGATCCTTTACCTGCATCTTTGGTATGGGCCGAACAAATCAGGAACATTTGGTGAATCCTGAATCAGATTACCAGAAATTAGAACTATTATGCAAATTCTCCCTGTCTGAGGATCTCTTGCTCCAGCCCTCGACCGAAGAGAGAGGCCCGTACTAAATCGAGATATCCGCCTCATGGCCCCATCTAAGGGGCGAAGCTGCATTGCTGCAGCCTTCAGCCTGGATTTCCCGACCGTTCGGAGTCCTACCTATTCGAATGAAAACGGAGCAAGAGTCAATCTACTCTAATAGGAGATACGTAAAAGACTTTATTTTCTGATTTCATTCAATATGGGTTGACATATTATGATCTCCCCAGCAAAGCCAATAAGGCACAGCTCCGCCTCTCCTTTGTGCTCGGTTCTTCGAGAGAGTCCTGGGTACTCAAATCCCTAATACCTCGGTTACCAAGTGCTTAAGCAAAAGAGCATCCTTTAACAGGAATCGAGCTATAATGTGAGCCCTGGATGATCCATCTATCATTGCAGTTCTTCAACGATGATTTCGATTTAATTAGATTGGGTGCGGACTAAGCACCAGGCATTTGAATTCACTAGCGAAGTAGTAGACCTTGGCCCCGTACGTATCATAGAGTCCTGGGCTCTTGCTGCCCTATCGTAGGGTTTCAATTACAACTTCCTCCCCCTAGTGAAAAATGAACTATACGCGAAAAACGCACGAGAACTTACGTTTTCATTATCAAATGTAAAAAGATTTGATTTGAAGGTTGAGAAGTAGTTGATCATAGATGGCAAAGGGAGTAAGAAGATTTGATGAGGCTTCATGTTGATAGTTGAACTTCTTTTTTAGTCTTTGTTTTTATTTCTTGTACAAGTGCAGATTCTATGCTTTTTCTTTCTTTTGCTGTAGCACAGTACCAATATCCATACTTTTCCTTCCGGTTTGGTTATAATAATTCGCGGATACAGCCCTCATTGTTTGAACTTGTACATGAAAAATATGATAAGTAATTCAAAATGGAAATTCTGATTGTCAATTTTCTTATGTACTTATCTCTTTACATGCTTGTTTTTTTTAATATCACTGTTGTTTCTTACTTAACACAATTTCGCATATGTATTCAGCATTTAACTTAGTTGTGTAGTTCGTAGTTGTTGTTTTCTTACTTCGCTTAGCTTCGCTTATTATTGCCACCAAAAATGTATTTGGTGAAATATCACTATGAAGTATTGTCTTCTTTTTACTAAGTGTTAGTGTATATGCCCCAACTTCACTGGACTGCTTTCTCCGAATATTTTATATGAAACTGGGAGCATTTGAAAGCTCACTACATGCCTCCAGTCCAGAATGTGTTATGGTTCCTAACTTTGGGAATGCTTGATTTTGGTCGTCGTTTCAGACTTCTCTTTTTGTGATCGAGTATTTTTCTCTGATCTTTCAGTTCACCTTTGCAATACTCTCGTTTGGGAGGGACTTTCACATTCATGAAAGGTTTTAGGATCAGGTTACAACTGATCTACCGGTTTACTATCACGACACTTTGGTTCATGATACACCTTTATTTTATGTTCACGAAGGGTTTTTTATGGTCAGATATCCGACGACCAAATGGCCATAGAATTCAAGTTCGTCGAATCCAAAAGGAATTTTTAAGAGTATGGCTTACAAAATGCACACGGAGAGTTTGTCTAGCTCAGACTTGGTTCACTGCTCCAAGAAGCGATGCATGGCTTACGAAATGCAGTGTTTATAGACTTTACTTGAATAGGGTTCCACGAGGCTGAGAAAGGGTGCACGGCTTATCAAATGCGTGCATGGGAGTTTGATGCCTACTCGAAGGTTATGGGGAAGCTGTCAGTACACCTCCTACTGGGAAAGTGAATGAGTTTGATCCCTAAGCTATCTGCCTTATCTTACTAAGCAGATAGAATACCTTTACATAGATTGTTTGATCTAGAGTTTACTTCATTGCCTAAGGATCTTCTAGAACTAGACTAGCTGATAATAGATTCTGTTCATCTAATAGAGTCTGTTCACGTGATTTATGAAATGATAAGAATCAAGTATATTACATTGACCTCTTACCTATTAGATTCTATTTTCTTTTTCTATCCCCACCAGAGAAAAAAGGGGATGCGCTTTTATTAATATACTGGGCTTTTTTCTGGCCTGGTAAGGCGCTAGAAAGCAATTGGATATACTTACCTCTTGACTGCATTTACAAGGGCTTATCTTAGTACTGGTCTGGAACTTACTGCAATCGAAAGGAACTAGCCTGCAAGAGATTAGGAAAAGCATTAATTAAGAATGCTTTCTAAATGATAGTACTTTATTTAAGATAGGACTTACTGTTAACTCTTACGCTAGGTGGTACTGGTAGTGCTTTAGTCTCGTTATTTGGTTATACTATTTGTTTAGATCAACACCTTCTACCAACTTTCACTTTCTTGTGTTAAGCATCACTCTCGCGAAAGAAAGAGAAGGCAAATGTAGTCTATAAACCCGTGTTTTTTGGCAAGATTTCGTTGGTTTTGAGGGATTTCTCAATTTGACATATATTATGCAATTAGTGAAAATGAGCTCGGATTATCCCGGATTTTGTCATCAACTTAGCTAAACATATAGCTGCGAAAGTGAACGAATTTTCCAATCTCCCTAGGGGGAAGCAGTTCAGGACTGAGTCAGAAACCTCTTGAAAGGATGCACATAAAGCCCCCTAAGTTCCTCGTTAAGTTTGGATTAGTTAGCTTGTCTGGCCGGGAGAATATTAATTGGATCTATTAATGGGGCATAACTTCGTGAAGAAGAAGAAGCAGTGTCCGCGGGGGCGGAATCAGAAGAAAGTTCATCTGCAGTCCCAGCTAGGGAAGAACTAAGCGAATCTGAAGAAGCAGTGTCAGCGAGTGCATCAAGTAGTTCATCATCGGAAGTCGTTCCAACGGGTCCATTTCTATTTGATAGGGGCAGAACGAAGTTCATCTGCAGTGTAAGCGGAGGCGGAAAGTCATCAGAAGTAGTCCCAGCAGCTGGCAAATAAGAAGAACAATCTGAAGCAGTCGTGTCAGCAGGCGGGTCGAAGGGGCCTTAAGCTCGAGAGATCATCAAAAATCCCGCCGACCTTATCTTATAAAGAAGAAATCAAAAAACCAACTCAATTCTTGTCGGCGTATATTGTTGTCTTCTCTAGTGAGGAGGAGCAGCAAAGAGTTGCAGATATGTTGGGGTGCCAGTTGGGGACATTGCCAATGAAATACCTAGGACTACCCATCAGTGACACAAAGTTAGTGAAAGCTGATTTGCATGGGGTAGTTGAGAAACAGGGTAAGAGGTTAGGAACTTGGAAAACACCACAATTCTCAATGGGAGGCCGATTAATCTTAATAAATAGCAGCCTCACAAGTTTACCCATGTATGCAATGCTGTTCTACAGACTCCCTGAGTGGCTTCATGCTGTTTTTGACTCTGCTAGAGCTCGTTTTTATGGGGTCATACTGAACAGAAGTTCAAATACCATTTGGTAAAATGGGAAGCTGTATGCAGGCCCAAAGAGTTTGGAGGGTTAGGGATCTTAAATACCAGAATGATGAATGATGTGTTGTTGAACAAATGGATTTGGAGAATAGAGAGAGGTGATGATAGATTATATTAATTGGTGCATTCAACAGCTCTGAAATAAATATATGCCACAGGGGGAGAGTTTCTTCATGGTGAACAGCCAAGGGGGATCTCAGTTTTGGAAGGGGCTACACAAAGCAAAAAGGTTGTTCCATTGGGGAGCTGTTAAACATGTGAACAGTGGGAGACAGACCCTGTTTTGGCATTCAGTATGGCTGGGGGCATCTCCTCTTAAGTGCCAGTTCTGGAGGTTATTCCATATTTGCCAAGATCCTGATGTTTCAGTATTTACTTGCCCAAATGAAAAAATTGATCGATCCCAAGAATCAAGCTTTCATCCTTTTCCGTCACTGCTATCGTCAAGACAAACCTTCAAAACATTCCACCTCGACTATTTCATCCACAGAAGCGTATCTGACAACTATGTCATCATCGTTTTCTTCCGAAAGCTAGAAAGGGCCTACCCCTAGTGCTTGCATTTCGGGGCTTTCTCCTGCCGATGCAATGATCAGAACTTCCTTGCCAAGGGAACGAAAGACAATCATAAAGAAAGGAAGAAGTCGACATCCTGATTTATTATCATGCTTTGACCTTTATTTTCTGACAGGCGAGTAATAAGTGTACGTGCCTTTCCCTTTCCATACCCTAAATCAGGTTTGATTTGAGCCTGGGTGGAAATATATAAAAAAATCAATAGACTTTACTATGTCAGTACGGGACTAGAGACAGTAGGGGAGATCCTTTGATCACCTCTACAGGAAGTCTAGTCTGACTCTATAGGGTAGGAAAGAGCAAGAGAGCAGTACTCGTGTTATAGTCCTTCTTGAATAGCATAAAGCGCTAACTTTAAGAGCAGCTAAGAAGTAGACTCATCCCCGTGATAAGGTGTTCTTATAGCGAACTTATTTCACTGGGCTGGGCACTTCTCTTTTAGCGCTTGCTGCTTGCGATACGATAATAGCTGTGTTATTGAGCGGGAAAGGGCAGATCCACTTTACGGGAAGGGGGAAAGTCAACTAAAGTAGGTTAGCTGATGTCTACGGCCGCAATTCCTTTTCTAGCTTTTCTTGCAAGCTAGTTTCTAAGTTTCCAGAATCTGGCAATACTACAGCTTGGGATGACCACCAAGATGATGCTTCATCGAAGACCACATCTCGGGATGTATAGCAAGGGTTGGTATTCGGGTCACAACACTTCCACCCTTTTCGCTCATTATCATATCCAACGAATATACATCGGATAGCTTTCTTGTCGAATTGACTTCGTAGATGACTGGGCACAAACACATAGCATACACAACCAAAAAAACGAAAGTGACTTCTTTGTATATATTACTACTTGGTATTGGTAAGGGGTCAACGATTCCATAGCTTCTCGAATGGTGAGATTCAGCTTTAAGGGAGGAAGGAAATGAAAGGGAAGGGAATCAACGGCTAACGGGAAAGCAAAGGATAGTATTTGCTATGCCAATGGTTGTAAGCTACTATTTCTGCAGTGCCAGCTAAGGAAGAAGGGAAAGAAAGTCAGTCCGAAACATGCTATCTTATTATTTTTAGCACATTTTGTAGATTCTTTCTTTGATTGATAATGTCGAGGCAGAGGTCCAGAGAAATCGGATTCTAGTCCCCCTCGGCTCATCCTGTGCTTTTTGAAGGTTGCTCATCCGGTAGTCGTTGGTGGCTCGTCCGTTGGGGTTGCAGCTCTAGCTTTTACGGGATTGAACTCCATGCAAACACATAGGGATAGGGGCTTTCGAGATCCACATGATCATTCTGTTTATTATTGGCTTGACCAGATTGGTACAGAAGCATAGAGGCCTTGCCCGGTGGTACCTAAGGTAAGAGGTTTGCCTTTCAAATATGGTCTCGTTTAGTGGGAAGAAGATCGGAACGACGCCAATGCTTTCTTGGGAGAGAGATCGAAAGGCTACCCTTATCCCGGAGAATGAAAACCTCCCCCTTTGTTAGCAACTTGGTCTTTTAGCCTTCTCCTTGCTGCGGCACTGCCCTCGAGTCCGGCTCTCGACCAGACCTTTAAGCGTCGATCACTGTTCCCAGATAGAATGGTATAAGGCCTAGATTTCACATCTGGCTTTCGGGGAGTGGGTGCTTTCATTTCTTTTTTTTATTATATTAGTATCCTAAATTCACTTCTTTAAAGTTTCGTGTGGGGCCTTACCACTAATGGCGAAGATCCTATATCTCTGCCTGTGGGCTTAGCCAATAGCTTGGATCAAACATATGGACTTGACCTTTTGGGTGAGGTGACTTAGGTGCTCGACAGCTGGGATTGGAATTGTGGCCTACCATTCCATTCCATCCATAGGTTAGTTCTGGCACAGGGGAAAAGGTGCTTTGACCGGCTTCGTCTTCCTCAGTATATTAATTGCGAGCGATCCATTCTATTTCCGAGATGAAACAAAACTAGTTAATCCCGAGTTGTTCTACCGGAACTCCCGCTACTAGTTAGCTAGTAACAGACGTACGCCAGTATATTAATTGGTGAGCGTGAGCGACCAGTATATTAATTCCTTCACTTCTAGAATTACCTGCCACTTCATGCTAGATATATATACTATGATTCCCCGAACTCCTGCCCCAAAGAAATACCTTATGTTATGTTAGCATAGGAGATCTACCTATGGCTAGGCCGGCACTTCTGAAAGCTGTTGGTTCAGGCAACTATTATATTATTCGGAAAGTGAAGAAAGAACCATAGCACTAGCACCACCAACTAATCTGTGCCAAGGATTTAGTAGTTCGCTACTATTTGATTTAGCTAGGTAACGCCAGTATATTAATTGGCCTAAGGTTCTAGTATTAATATTGATTAATTCCAATCACTTACCAAGGGAGACTAACATCAGTCGCGGTCCCAAATTTGATATTTCTTTTTTTTATTAAATGCTTCATCTCCTGTTCGTATTCACTTCCCTTAGTGCCCTGGCCAAGAGGTTTAAAGTATATTACTCTCCTTCGCTGCGTTCTTTATCTTGCTTTGCTTCCTCTCTTGCTCCTAGTTTCATCCGAGTCGAACGAATGATCTCTCTTCGTACTACGTACCTTAAATGAAATGAGAAGCTTCCGACTTGCTTTCTTGCCCCCCTTAAACAAACGTCTAGACGTTAGAATCTCCGTTTTCCTTTAATCCCCCGGCCTATTCGCCTGTTCGCTTTCACTTAGGAGGGTATTCGCAGGCCTTGTAGGCAAAAAGCTCGGGATAGTCGACGGATACTACCTCTTCACCCGCTCCCGCTGTACATGCTTTTAACTAATCGCTGGGAGCTCTGGGCAAGTAACCTAGTTCCCCTAGAACAGTCTAATCTAACTCTGGCTCAGGTGCATCTACTAGAACAGGATCATCGGACTCAGGCTCAGGTGCCTTAAACGACAGTTCATAACGCTTGTGCTTTGACGGATAATACCTCCTCGTGTTCAAATACGGGACTGGAAGGGGACCTGAGGAAGGACCATAGGTGCACGAAGACCTCTCTGGTTGATCTCAAATCATGCATCATCTCGGGAGTTGAGGAAGGAAGCCTCCTATGGCTCTTACTAAACGAAACGAAACTAATAGTTGAGCGGTGCACCTAGTTTCAGTAGAAACTACGTACGCTTCCTAAAATAGTTACTATTAGATCAACACCTTCTACCAACTTTCACTTTCTTGTGTTAAGCATCACTCTCGCGTTAAGAAAATGCTTTCATTTCTTTTTTTTCTTATCAAAGTAGTACACCACAAATTCAAGAAGATGAAGAGGAGTTTTCTAGTGTACACTACTATACCAAATGGAAATTCAAATTCAGGTAACACTGATGAAGTGGATGCAGATAATACAAGAGTAGAAGACACACAACAAACTGAAGCTGGTACAGATGTAGATTTACCCATTGCTCTCAGAAAAGGTAAGAGAAAATGCACATACCCTATAGCCTCTTATGTGACACATGATAAAATACCACAAGATGTACATGTGTTTATCTCAACCGTGGACTCAATTACCTTACCAAAGACTATAGGAGAGGCCATAAGTTCACCAAAGTGGTGTGAGGCAATGATAGAAGAAATGAAGGCTCTGGAACAAAATAACACATGGGAATTTAGTGACACTGCCTCCAAATAAAAAAAGCAATAGGATGTAAGTGGGTTTTTAGTGTTAAGATGAATGCAGATGGATCAGTGTCGAGATTGAAGGCTCGTCTTGTGCAAAAGGGTATGCGCAAACATACGGTATCGACTATGCTGAAACATTTTCACCTGTTGCTAAAATGACATCAATTAGGTTGTTCATATCTCTGGCTGCAAGATTGAATTGGAAACTTCACCAGTTGGACATCAAAATGCGTTTCTACACGGTGATCTTGCTGAAGAAGTGTATATGGAGCAACCGACCGGAGGTTTGTTGCTCAGGAGGGAGACAAACAGGGTATGCAGATTAAAGAAGAGCTTATATGGGCTTTAAACAAAGTCCACGTGCATGGTTTGGTAAATTGAGTCTAGCTATTGAAAAATATGGCATTTGCTTTCTTTCTAATCATGAAGAGAACCATAGCAAATCCGATCACTCTGTATTCTATAAACATTCTGAACATGGTTTAATATTGTTAGTGGTGTATGTAGATGACATAGTGATAACAGGGAATGATGAATCTGGTATTTACAATCTGAAAAAATTCATTCATAGTCAGTTTCAAACTAAAGACTTGGGAGAGCTCAAATACTTTCTGGGTGTTGAAATAACTAGAAGTAGT
>JASFAX010003061.1:0-43733 GCA_030737875.1 Allium sativum
CAACCCTAAACCTCATTCTTTGAAGCCGTCATGCTATCCATGTCTAAGCTAGCCTAGCCTCCATTTTCTCCAAACTAGAAATCAAGTTAGAAAGCCCCAAACCAAATCCAAACTAGAGAACCAAACGTCTACATCAAGGGTTAAGCTTAGCAAATTCAGAAATCAGATCCCAGAATACAAGATCCATTCTTTTTCTGTAAGTTCTGTTATTATTCCGATTTGAAAACCTAAATAGAAATCATGATTGTAATAATCGGATCAAGAACTATGCCTAATTCTGATTCGTGCTTATCCTTTTGTCAAATCTGAATTGCCTATGCATATGATACTGTTGTGATTGACATAATGAAACCTATCTTGCCTATGAGACTGTTGTGATTGACATAATGGAACCTATCATGCCTATGAGACTGTTGTGATTGATATGATGGAACCTATCATGTTGTACATCCTATGCTTATGATACTATTGTGATTGATATAACGGAACTTATCATGTTGTACATCAAAATTAGTGATTCTCTTAAGTCCAATTCTATCTAATCTTTATACCTATGGTGTAAATTGCTTAGCTTGCCCGCACTTATTTTAATGTACAACATGCCTATTGGAAATATGATTCTTAAATTCGATACACCTTTACATGCCTTTTTTTCCTTATGTCAATTCTTATGCTCCTTCTCTATTTTTTCCTTTTTTTTTTCTTTTATGAATACTAGGTTCATTCGGAACTTAGATTTAATCTCGTTGTACGTGCGATTATAACGCGGGAAAAATTGGGTATAATTTAATTAAGTAAATTTTGGGCATAACAAGTGAATGTGGCATAAAACTTGTACTGGCTACACTTGGAGAATATTGACATAAAAAGACCAAAACTTGGACACATATGAAAATATGTAAATTGGCTAAAGATGAACATGCCTAACCCGAGGTTAGATTGAGTTGTGGTGTACGACTACCCGGAACCGCCTGGCACATCCAAAGACCGCAACAATATAGATCTAATGTGAGAGGTTAGCGCATTAAGCCCAAAAACCCGAGGTTAGATTGAGTTGCGGTGTAAGGCTGCCCGTAACCGCCAGACACATCCACCGACCGCAACAATATGGATCTAATGTAAGAGGTTGGTGCTTTAATGAATTAATTAAAGCTAAGGGACGAACAACCTAAGAATGGTAGGGTTAAGTTAATTAAGGAACACTTAACCAATACAACAAGTTAATTAAACAGATGGGTGGGGTTAGGTTAATTTGAGAACACTTAACCATTATAACATGTTGATTAGGAAACCCTATTAATGGGGACCCATTTCAATAGTAACCCACATAGATGTATCACAGTACCCTGAACTATGCAGGGTGGGGCATGATTACTGGGCTGATTATAAGCGGTCAAAATAGCGCGGGTGGTGCAGCAGTGTTGGTTCCGGCAGAGTATGGGCGTGCACGTACTCTGAAGTTGAAAAAGCAGGCACGGGGCATAAGTAGTATACACTGTGCATCTTGAAATTTGTGTCAGGTTGCCACCATAGGAATTGATACACCCCATGGTAGGACCAGCATAGGTATCTACAATCAAGCGGGGCCGAATGACACAAGAAATAAATGCATGCGAGTAGAAGCCAATCGGAAAAGGGATCACTTTGTTATGAACACATGATGGTAGTTGAAACATTCGTTAGTAGGTGCAGATAAATGGAAATGAGTGCGATAGTATATTCAGTTTATCTTGCCTTATCTTATGTTATCTTATTTCCATGGTATTGTCCTATGTTCAGTTTATTCATGTCATGATCCTTTTACATGTTTACATGTTGAATAATCACTGGACTTACCAGGCTTATGTCTGACCTGTTTTCATTCGCCTTCTTTTCTTCCGTTCACCCCTCCCCCCTCCAGGTCCTCAGGGAGGGAATACTTCAGCTTAGTGCAGACCTTTTCCAGCTTGAAGAGAGTAGATGTATTGATTGGATTCTCTTTTCTTGGGCTATGGCTGTGGTTACACTTTTATTGGGGATTTATGCTGCTGTTTTATGCTTCTTTATGTACATGGAGTTTTAAATCAAGAAAGATGTTTTATTGTAATAATTTAGAATTTGGGTTTTGAGACAATGCTTGTAATGTTTTGACTGAACCACACTATTTATGAAATGATTTCAGTTTTCCGCTGTTTATATATCTGTCTTGTAAATTATCTGTGCCTTTTACCTAAAATGCTTCACCAAAGTTAATGCATTCCCTTTGTGAGTGACCTTAACAGAGGTGGGGTGTTTCACTTGGTATAGAGCGATGGTTTACCAGATCAGAGAAAAGTTTTTGAAAACTATTTTTCAAAAATAAGTTTAAAGAAGCATTTTCACGGCATAATACCCAAAGCCATATGCACTATCTTTCTATCCTTTGTTTTGAACCTTTTCTTTTTATTTCATAATATATGGGGATCATAATCTTCACGAGGCTTTACCGATACCTGGTTGGATCAGAAGGTATCTAGAAGCTAGGGCTAATGACGCAGGCCCAGCAAACGTCACTACAAGAAAAATACCCTATTGCAACTAGCTATTTGCAACAGGCGACAAATGACAGTTGCAATAAATGATATTTAGCAACAGACCTATTATAGCAGTTGCAATAGATGAGAATTAGCAACTGACATTTTCTTTCTATTGCGAAAAGCATATTTTTTGCAACTGCGCTTCCTTTCCTGTTGCAAAAACATACTTTTAGCAACTATGCTTTCATGACAGTTGCAACAAACATATTATTTGCAACTGAGCTTCCAAGCCAGTTGCGAATAAATATCTTTAGCAACTGTTTTCACCACTTGCAATAACTATATTTTTTTACAACTGGTAAAGCCAGTTGCGAAAAACATACTAAAAATAAATATCAACTTTTAATGATTAACTTTTAATAATTAAATTTAAACCGTTACTATTAAATGATTAACTACTAGTAATAATATAATAATTAAGATTAATATTTAATAATTATTAATTAATAATAAAATTTAAGTATTCTAAAGTGATATTTATATTTGATAATTATAATTTAATAATAGTAATTAATAATAATAATCAAATAATAACAATAATTGACATTAATTTTTTTTTAATATTAATAAAGTAATAATAAAAAAACTGATGGATAATAATTGATAATTAATTTGAAATGAATAATATATTTAAATATTAAATAATTAATGCATTTATAATAAATTAATAAATGGTAACTGATTAATATTACTATTAAGGATAATTAATAGTTAATAATAATTTCTTGTATGAATTAATTTATAATTTGTGTTTAATAGAGGTATTTTTATGAATCAATTAATAGTTTCTATTTATCATTGATAATTATTTTTAAATTTCTAATATTATATTGTTAATTATAAATGATCAGTAAATTGTGTTTTTTTACAAATAGTAAAGCCAGTTGCGAAAAAAAGACTATTAAATTGTATTTATATAAAATCAGTAGTGCTCAAAATTGTACCCTTTAAGTCTTAACTTCTGGTGTTGTTACCACATTTTATCATTTTGGCTCCATGATATTTCGAACTGTACAGAAGTCTAAACTTCTTAGTGTTTTTTCCTTCATATGTTATCACATTTTCACTCCGCACCTTTTTGTTACCACGTTTTCGCTCCAGCCTCCAAAATTTTGGCTCCAAGCTCCAAAATCTTGGCTCCATCTTCTGAAAATTTCGCTACAGCTCTCCTCAAAACAAATCCCTAATTTTACTTGCAATCTAAAATTCAGACCCGTTAGCAAAAAGCTCGTATCTGCCTAAAAATGGGAACTAGTCCAAATTCGTTTTTCATCGCCGCCTCTTCTTCTAACCCATCTCTTCGATTCCTTCCATCTATTCATCACTTTCCTTCCTCTCTGAGTAGCATTCTCCAACGTTGTCCGATCGAGCTTTTCTTGTAACCCTAATATTTTTAATCTCGTCAAATCTATTCTTTCCTTTGTCGTATGTTTGAGTTTTCATCTGCATCAGCCTCTATCTTGATTTCCGAACCCCTTTAGCTTCACCTCCATGCTGTCATGTTTTTCCTCCGCGCTTCAATCCGTTGCCGCCTCTATTGCGAAGCCTAATCGCCATCCGCTGTGCTCAGTTAGAGAATGGTGTTGGTCAGATCGTTTTGATGACTCGCTTGTCGGGTTCAGTGATTTTGGATCTCGTTGGCTCGGCACCTCTGTCGTTGGCTCTAGAATCGGTTTTGGAGACTCTTGGTTAGTCGCGATTTGGCTTTGTCAACTTGGCATGTCTTCATCTTGAAAGCAGGTTCTTTGTTCGCCTTTCTTGTGGGTTACAGGTTTGGTTTTGGATGTTGAGGTCATTCATGGTTTTGTGATTTTTGTTCTATGCTGTCATGGTATTTTGTCTTAATTCATGCCACTGCTTGCGTTTAGCTGTGAATGAATATGTCAATGTCAAATTTTCAAAAAAAAGCCATGTTGATTATAGTCATCACTGTAAAATTTCGTTCTTCGGTTGAATTTTAAATCTGTATGTGTCCTTTCTGGGCGGTGGCTGTAGAAAATCACATTCAAAAATTAGTTTGTAATAATACTTCTTGTTCAATTTGCTGCATGATTTTTGTCCCACCTATCCATAGTTGAATCAAAGTAAAACTATTTTCCTGACGCAAGTCATCCATAACCCGCGGCAACTAGAGAATGCAGCAACACAAGAAGGCCGGTGGCGGAGAAGGGAAAACAGCGTGGAGCCGATGGTGGAACAGCAACGGAGAGACGGCAGCGACAACAAGGCAGTAGAGATATGCTGGTCTAGCGGTGTTCAAGATGGCAACATATCAGTGCAGAGCAATTTAACACGTTTTTTGATTTTTAAGCTGTGTACCTGACTGCAATGGATTTAAAACAGATCCAAGCTGAGGTAGCAGTGACTGCTGCGGATGGAGATCCGCCGTTGCCACTGAAATTGTCATGACTCGGAAGGTAGCAACTAACAATTTGTATTCTCTACCTTTTCACAGTAAGCAACTCTAATATCTTTATCTTATGTGCTGTCTACAAAACTGCGAAATTGAGCTCATACAAAAATGAGGAAATACATTTACTGGTAGTTTATTATGGTTTACATCAAGAAATGAAGTTGGACCTTTTATTCCAATGACACATTACAGATCTTAGAAACAAATATCTCTATGCTTTGCATATTTGTCCTTAACCAAATGTGTAGCTTGAATTCACCAAGTTGGTGGCAATGGTTGTAAAATTGTAACTAAAAAAGTATTCAACCTAGTGTTATTTGTCAGTGTAAGATGCTGTATTATACCTTTCTGATGCAAAATTCAAAACACAACTCATGCTAAGTGTTCAGGAAAGTTCACAGTAAAATGTTAGCTTGAGCCAACAAGTGCTGGTAATTTAATATTTATCTTTTCTTCAAAGTAACTTGCTTGTGTCTTGGTATCTTTGCTTTAAGAAATATGTCACATTATCTCCAGTTCCTGGAAGTCCAAGAGTATGTCACTAACGCGCTTGCCCTATTTTCGAGTGGGGAGATTGATCACAAATACTTAAGTTGGTTTGAGATATTCATCCAGGTTTCAGGTTCCTATTATCGTTCGTCCTCGCATGCAAATTCTAAGTTCTCTTGTTATTTAATTAAGTGACAATTGATATTGACAAATTATGATAACTTATTTTTAGCTGTTAAATTATAGAAAAATTTAATGGTAAATTGCATTATATAAATATGTGGCTAATGAGGGTGGATACACAATTTCCAGTAAATTAAGCGAAACTGATTTGCAGTATAGGATTGACTCGTGTTTTCTTGGGGGAGTGGATGAGTACGTGCTGCTTATCCTATTTTAGTGAGTCTGCTCGTCGGTAACTAGGTAACTATTGTTTCTCCACCTTGCTTTTTTTTCATGAAGTATGCATCCCTTCCTTATGTGAATGTTTTAATTTGTTCAATATAGTTTTTTTTACATGTTATTTCTTAGTGGGTTTGAAGCTGAGTGTTAAGCTTACGGTAAGAAGTTTTGTAATAATAGTTTGCTGAATTAGAACCACACTGTGTTGTGGAGCACATTGTAAGGTCTAAATGAGACAATACTGAAAATTAAAGCTATGATGTACAATATGTTTGGAAAATAAGGATGATGATAGTTCACTAAAACCTGTATAAAATATTGATTGTGGAGCAGAAAGTTCAAGCTTAAATGGTAGAGTTAACACATGACATTTGTCATAAACGGCAGAAAGTTCAAGATTAAGTGGTTGTATTGTTTTTATTTTTGTATTTAAATTGTTGTTTTAAGTGTTGTCTTTATGTAGGTTATGACTCAAATCATTCTTCTCTATAATTATACATGCAGGCTGCAAGCACAATCTCCTTTATTTTCAACATAAAGACATGAATTGAATTTCATTATTGGAACTGGCGTGCCCAACTCTAGCTCAAGGCAAAAAGTCTGGTGGTGAGAAGCGTGGCATCAACATAGATATAATTATTTCAATGTATTATGTGTTTTTAGTATGTTAGAACTTGATGGTTAAATGTAACTTATCAAATATTTTGAAATGTACGTTAAAAATTTGTGTATGTAATTGTATTTTTCTTTGCTTTATGGAGTTTGCTTTTGATTATTTAATTATGATATTTGTTTTTAGCAATGAATTATTATATATTGAAAGTGGTGAATTATAATATATATATATATATATGTGTGCTTGTAGTGCTGCAAATAATTGAATTACAACTGTTTTAAACAGTTGTAGTTGAGTCATTTGCAACAGTCAGAAATCGTTGTAGTATCTCACTTTTTAAACGTCTATTCTAGGTTTGCAACTGTCTTTCATTGTTGCAGAAGGGTCTGTTGCAACAATAAAGGCCAGTTGCAAAAAAGTCTACAGCAACTTCTTATTGCAACAGGCAAAAACTGCTGCGAAAAGAAACTGACCTATTGCAACTTCGGCTATACCAAGGGGCGCCGGCCTGTTGCAATAGGTCTATTGCAACAGATATTGCCTGTTGCGAAAGGTGATTTTTGTTGTAGTGCGTTCCTCCTCCCCCAGTCGCAGCTGTTCCTCCTCCTCCTCCACGTGTGAATGCTTTCTAAAAGATATGTAGAGACTTTCGAGCTATGGGTGGAAAGAACTTTAATGGGACTGAGTCATTTGTGGAAGCAGGAAACTGGCTCAAGGAAACAGAAGATTTGTATGTTATCTTCGAAGTGGACGATAGGCAGAAGATACAATTGGCTGTATGGTTACTTATGGACGAAGCCTCTTACTGGTGGGAAGTTACTAATGCTGAGAGACCAGTTGAAATTTGGGAGGATTTCAGAATGAGATTTGAAATGAAGTACCTCTCGCAAGCTGAATGAAGTCTACAGATGGAGAAGTTCTTAGCACTCAAACAGGGAAGCCTATCGGTTAAGGAATACATCAACCAATTCAACCAGCTGGCTAGATTCGGACTGGAGTTAGTAAACACTCCACATAAAAAGGCTCTCCGATTCGTTAAAGGGTTAAATGAGCCGCTGCACAGCCTAGATATGTCCCATATACCTATGGGTGGGACTTTTGAGAGACTGGTAGAAATGGCATTGTTACAGGAGGATGACAAGGATGGCAAGAAAGAGGCAAAGTAAGATGGATGGTTGCTTTCAATGCGGCAAGATAGGACATATGGCTAAGGATTGCCCAAGAAGGCAAAGACAAGGGCAAAGGACTGGATCTACTTCTGAAGGGCAGATTCACACTCTCATTGCACCACCACATGAAAGAGGTAGAAATATTTCTGTTGAAGGTTTAGTTTATCTTTCTGATCATCCAATTCGTACTCTTTTTGATTCTGGTGCATCGCACTCTTTTATATCTACTGCTTTAGTTGAATCTCTGCACCTTGATACCAGTATATTAGAGGATCCCATGGTTGTTTCAAATCCAATTAGGGGTTCGGCTTATTTGTCAATGATTTTTTTGGATTTGAAATTTTCTATACTAAGCGTTGGGTTTAGATGTAATGCTTATGTTTTGGGTTTCACGGGCTATGGGTTGATTCTAGGCATGGATTGGTTATCCAGTAATGGTGCCATCCTCGATTGTGAAAGGAGAGTGATTAGACTTATGACTCGCCTTGGTAACACTCTCAAACTCTCTTGTAATCCCATGAATTCTGCTATGCTTAGCTGTCCAGAATCTCTTGATGCGTCCATTGAAAACTTGCAATCTGTTAGAGTAGTCCGTGAATACTCGGATGTCTTTGAAGCGGTGAAGGGTTTACCTCTGAAGCGAGATATAGACTTCCGCATATACCTTGTTGATGATGCAAAACCTTTTGCTTTACCCGTTAGAAACATGGCTCCAAGGGAAAGGAAAGAACTCAGCAAGCAAGTTAAAGAGTTGCTTGAAAAGGGGTTCATAAGGCAGAGTATTTCTAAATGGGATGCTCCAGTGGTGTTTGCAACCAAAGAGGATGGTTCACTTCGCCTGTACGTGGACTATAGGGAGCTAAATAAGCTGACCAAGAAGAATAGGCACCCAATTCCTAGAATAGACAACTTGTTCGACCAGCTCGTGGGTGCCTCGGTTTTCTCCCAACTAGATTTGGCCACCGGATTTCATCAGCTAAGAGTGGCTGAAGACAACATAGATAAGACCGTGTTTAGGACCCCAGATGGTTTCTTCGAATGGCTTGTCGTGCCTTTCAGCTTTACAAACGCACCCGCCTATTTCATAGACTTGATGAGTAGGGTGTTCAGAGAGTTCCTTAATAAATTTGTAGTGGTCTTCGTATACGACATTTTGAATATCTCAAAAAGTGAAGAACAACATCCTTTGCATTTAAGGGAAGTTATGGATACTCTTCAAGCACATCAGCTGAAAGAAAAATTCTCCAAATGCCATTTTTGGGGAGAAGAAGTAAGGTTTCTTGGGCATGTCGTGTCCAAAGCGGGGATAGCTGTGGATCCCGCAAAAGTAGTTGCGGTGCAAGATTTGAATATTCCACGGAATGCAACCGAAGTACGAAGTTTTCTTAGACTAGCGGGCTTTTACAGAAAGTTCATTAAGGACTTTGCAAAGATCTCAGCCCCACTTACTAGGTTGATGAAGAAGAACCTAACTTTTTCCTGGGATTTGGATTGTGATGTTACTTTCCAACGACTGAAAAGGGCTCTAACAACGGCCCCAGTTCTGATATTGTCTGATGGGAGTAAGATGTTTGTGGTATACACAGACGCATGCGGTACTGGACTAGGCGTTGTCTTGATGCAAGACGGCAAGGTAGTTTGTTATGGGGGAAGGCAGTTGAAGGTACATGAGAAGAGCTACCCAACTCATGATTTAGAACTAGCTGCCATTGTTTTCGCTCTTAATTCATGGCGTCATTACCTACTAGGAGAAAGGTTTGAATTGTTTACTGACCATAAATCGTTAAAGTACCTTTTCTCATAGAAAGATCTTAACTTAAGACAACAAAGGTGGATGGAATTTCTTGCCTCATACGATTTTGAGATTGCTTATACCCCTGGCAAGGGAATTGTGGTAGCAGACGCCTTAAGTAGGAAAAAGCTGACCTTAAGACCTCTCTTTGTAGGAAGGCAAAGCTTAGAGTACATGAAAAACTTTGACTTTAGACCCTCCTTTGAATTTGTGCCTGGTTTGTTAGCATCGCTAGAGGTGCAGCCTACTCATTTGGACTCAATAGGAACCGTGCAACATGAAGACCCTCAACTAGTTGATGTGATGGATAAGCTAATTAGAGGTGAGACTTCTAATAACCTCAATAGATACTCCATCGATGACAAGGGTTGGTTGAGACGGGACGGAAGACTATGCATCCCACAAGCAAGGGATTTGGTGAAAACCGTTCTCGAAGAAGCACATCATTCTAAGTTGACCATACACCTAGGTGGGGACAAGATGTATAAAGACATAAAAAGAGTTTTCTTTTGGAATGGCATGAAGAAGGATGTAGCCGAGTTTGTCTCTAAATGCTTGATATGCCAGCAAGTCAAGGCAGAGTAGAAGAAGCTTGATGGTCTGCTTCATCCTCTAGAGG
This sequence comes from Allium sativum, assembly GCA_030737875.1. Classification (NCBI taxonomy): domain Eukaryota; kingdom Viridiplantae; phylum Streptophyta; class Magnoliopsida; order Asparagales; family Amaryllidaceae; genus Allium; species Allium sativum. The sequence continues at coordinate 10,056 of JASFAX010003061.1, forward strand.
TCCCATAGTGGAAATGGTATAGCATTTCGATGGACTTTATTGATGGGTTGCCTAGGTCAAGAAGGGGCAATACCAGTATTTGGGTAATAGTGGACATGCTCACGAAAAGCGCTCACTTTATACTTGTTAAGAGTAGGAGGACTGCCTCATCATTAGCATCCATTTATCTTAAAGAGGTGGTTCGACTGCATGGAATACTTTCTAGCATAGTAAGTGATCGAGATCCTATCTTTACGAGCGAGTTTTGGAAGAGTTTGCAAGAGGCTGTAGGCACACAGCTATGCTTAAGCGCTGCCTATCTCCCTCAAACCGATGGTCAGACGGGAAGGGTGAACATAGTATTAGAAGACCTTTTGAGATTGTGCATTCTTGATTTTGGAGGAACATGGGAGGATCATCTTCCTTTGGTGGAATTCGCCTACAACAATAGCTACCAAGCCACCATAGGCATGGCACCCTTTGAGGCTTTATATGGAAGACCGTGCCGATCACCAACTTGTTGGTGGGAGTCTACAGACAAGCTTGTACTTGGGCCTGACATGATCAGAGAAACTTCAGAGAAGGTGGACTTGATACAAAGATGAATGAAGACCGCACAAGATAGACAGAAGTACTACGCTGATAAAAGAAGGACCGACCTTGAGTTTGAGGTTGGAGACAGAGTTTTTCTTAAAGTATCTCCTTTGAAGAATGTCGTTCGCTTTGGGTCTGTAGGAAAATTGGCACCAACATTTGTAGGGCCATTTCCTATCATTGAGAGGATTGGGAAGATGGATTATAATTAGAGCTGCCCGAAAGATTGGCTGGAGTTAATAATGTTTTTCATGTCTCTCATCTACCGAAGTGCTTACTGAGTCCGCAGAAGTTGTGGAGCCGAGCATATTAGGGGAAGTAGAAGTGGAGCGAGAAGCAACAGTGAGGAGAGTTCCAACTCGTATCTTGGGTACAAAAGTTAAAAAGCTACGCAATCATGAGGTCAAGCTAGTTAAAGTACAGTGGAGTGATGCTGAAGGAGACGCGACTTGGGAGACTGAAGACAAGATATGCACATCCTACCCTTTTCTTTTTTAGGGTACATTCTTGTTCTCATTTTCATAAGTTTACACATGCTTGTATCTATCTTTTAAGTATATCTCCTCGGTCCTATTCTTAATCCTTAGGTAGAAACCAATGGGTGTAAACATGTATTTGAAACATTTTATGATTGATGGTTGCAAGTAGTTGCAAGTGGTTGCTAGTGGTTGCTCGTGGATGCATATACACACACATTAAGTACTAGATTGGCTCAGTCACCTCCATATTGCATATGCATATATGTATTTGTATGTGGATTTAAACTTGATGTGCTATCATATGGATGTTGCATTTGTATGAACAATTGTGCACTCATGTAGAAGTTACAAAATACGATTAGGAATAATTGCTACATGATGGACTCATAGCACCGATTTGATTCGCATCAAGGAGGTCAACTGAATCAGTAGACCGCCTGATTTTGCATTAGATAAGGACATGTACACCCACTATGCATATGATCATGAAAGCATTAGAAAACTTTTTAAGGACAATGGATGCCTTTGATTGATGGTTGAGTAGATGGATGATGGATGTTAGGATACATTCGTCTTAACTTAGAGATTTCGGTGACGAAATCCTTTAAGGAGGGGAGAATGTAATACCCCGTATTTTCTGTGAATATTAAAATAACAAAATTAAGAACACTTAATTTTTATAAGAAGAATTGGGTGAAACGGATTATGCCGTTGCGTTCATCTCGGAATTCTGCTTGAGATAGAGTCCGAGTTTGTGTGAATCGGACTCCGTATGAAGAAGTTATGGAGGTTAGAAGATTTCTAGTGTAAGTAGAAAATAAATTAAAAATAGTAATTAAATAATCAATTCAGTTCGAAATTCAAAAACTCAGAAATCGGCTGAGCGGGAAATTTCCCGCTTAGGGGTGTCGAACCCCCCAGGGTGTGTCGACATAGGAGTCGACCCTCCTATAGGGGTGTCGACATGGGTGTCGACTCCCCTGTAGGGTCGACCCCTGCCAACTATGCTGGACAGTGATGATTTTCTGAGTCATAAGGCTATTGGCGACTTCTGAGTTGCCTGATGATGCATTTTCTTGGACTAGACGACTCTGATGACTCCTACGTTTATCTAAAGGCCACAATTAATCCTAAACTTCAATATAATAACCCCAAACCTCAACACTAGACATCATTCTATGAAGCCGTCATGCTGTCCATGTCAAAGCTAGCCTAGCCTTCATCTTCTCCAAACTAGAAATCAAGTTAGAAAACTCCAAACCAAATACAAACTGGAGAATCAAACGTCTACATCAAGGGTTAAGCTTAGCAATTTCAGAAATCAGATCCCAGAATACAAGATTCATTCTTTTTCTATAAGTTCAGTTATTATTCCGATTTGAACACCTAAATAGAAATCATGACTGTAATAATCGGTTCTAGAACTACGCCTAATTCTAATTCGTGCTTATCCTTTTATCAAATCTGAATTGCCTATGCCTATGAGACTATTGTGATTGACATAATGAAACTTAACTTGCCTATGAGACTGTTGTGATTGACATAATGGAACCTATCATGCCTACGAGACTGTTTCGATTGATATGATGGAACCTATCACGTTGTACATCCTATGCCTATGAGACTATTGTGATTGATATAATCGAACTTATCATGTTGTACATCAAAATTAGTGATTCTCTTAAGTCCAATTCTATCTAATCTTTATACCTACGGTGTAAATTGGTTAGCTTGCCTGCACTTATTGTTAACGTACAACATGCCTATTGGAAATATGATTCTTAAATTGGGCACCTTTGCATGCCTGTTTTTCCTTATGTCAATTCTTATGCTCCTTCTCTATTTTTTCCTTTTTATTTTATTTTATGAATACTAGGTTCATTCGGAACTTAGATTAGATCTCGTTGTACGTGCGATTATAACGCGGGAAAAATTGGGTATAGTTTAATTAAGTAAATTTTGGGCATAACAAGTGAATGTGGCATAAAACTTGTACCGACTATACTTGGAGAATATTGACATAAAAAGACCAAAACTTGGACACATATGAAAAATATTTAAATTGGCTAAAGATGAACATGCCTAACCCGAGGTTAGATTGAGTTGCAGTGTAAGACTGCCCGGAACTTCCCGGCACATCCAGCGACCCCAACAATATAGATCTAATGTGAGAGGTTAGCGCAATAAGACCAAAAACCCGAGGTTAGATTGAGTTGCGGTGTAAGGCTGCCCGGAACCATCCGACACATCCAGCGACCGCAACAATATAGATCTAATGTGAGAGGTTGGTGCTTTAATGATTGAATTAATGCTAAGGGACCAACAAGCTAAGAATGGTAGGGTTAAGTTAATTAAGGCAACACTTAACCAATACAACATGTTAATTAAAAGATGGGTGGGGTTAGGTTAATTTGAGAACACTCAACCGTTATAACATGTTGATTAGGAAACCCTAGTAACGGGGACCCATTTCAGCAGTTACCCACATAGATGTATCACAGTACCTTGAACTAGGCAGGATGGGGAACGATTACTGGGCTGATTATAAGCGGTCAAAATAGCGGCGGGTGGTGCAGCAGTGTAGGTTCCGGCGGAGTATTGACGTGCACATACTCCGGAGTGGAAAAAGCAGGCACTGGGCATCAGTAGTATACACTGTGCATCTTGAATTTTGTGTCGGGTTGCCACCACAGGATTTGATACACCCCATGGTGGGACCAGCACAGGTATCTACAATCAAGCGGGGTCGAATGACACAAGAAATAAATGCATGCGAGTAGAAGCCTATCGGAAAAGGGATCACTTTGTTATGAACACATGATGGTAGTTGAAACATTCGTTAGTAGGTGCAGAGAAATGGAAATGAGTGCGATAGTATATTCAGTTTATCTTGCCTTATCTTTATGTTATCTTATTTCCATGGTATTGTCCTATGTTCAGTTTATTCATGTCATGATCCTTTTACCTGTTTACGTGCTGAATAATCACTGGACTTACCAGGCTTATGTCTAACCCATTTTATTTCGCCTTCTTTTCTTTCGTTCCCCCCTCCCCAGGTCCGCAGGGATGGAATACTTCAGCATAGTGCAGATCTTTTCCAGCTTGAAGAGAGTAGATGTATTGCTTGGATTATCTTTTCTTGGGCTATGGCTATGGTTACACTTTTATTGGGGATTTATGCTGCTGTTTTATGCTTCTTTATGTATTTGAAGTTTTAAATCAAGACATATGTTTTATTGTAATAATTTAGAAGTTGGGTTTTGAGACAATGCTTGTAATGTTTTGACTGAACCACGCTATTTATGAAATTATTTCAGTTTTTCGCTGTTTATATGTCTGTCTTGTAAATTATCTGTGCCTTTTACCTAAAATGCTTCACCAAAGTTGATGCATTCCCTTTGTGAGTGACCTTAACGGAGGTGGGGTGTTTCAGGAGTCATATTGATAACTCTTGAAGGACGGTCAATTTAGTATGCCTTGCGACTAAATTTCCCCGCTACTAACAACGATTCTGAGTAAAAGACATTGATTGCAAAGTTGAAACTCACTACTCAGTTGGGAGTAGTGAATCTCAGAGTTTTGTTTGCCAGGTTCTGGAAGGAATTCCAAGCGAAAAGACCACGACTCGCAACTTACCCAAAGAGGATTGAAGAACTATTAGATAGCCAAGGACATTGCAACATATCTCATATTCCACGAACAAAAAATCGGAAGGTAGAAAAACAAGCTCGCTAAGTTAGCTAGCTACGATAATCTGGAAAAGTTATAAATGGTCTTGCTCAAGCACTATTAGCACTGAGCATTGGTCATATGGTAGTTAATCTAGTGTTGGAGACCGAACCCGAGAGAGAGAGAGGGTCATGGATGACCCCATAAAGACCCTCTTGCAACATGGAATGCTTCCGACAAGAAAAAAGTGAAAGGCATACCATCGTTCGTAAAGCTCCAGGACATTGCAGGCATGGAGCATCACATATTTCCCTTGGAAGGTCATCCTGAGATAAACGCCAATAAATCTCTTTGCTGAATTTAACACTCAGAAAGGTTCGGCAAAAGCACTTGCCGACTTCCCACTTGATGGAGGATGTGCACGAATGGACTCCTAGCGGTTAACCTTATAACAATAGAATGTGAAGATTCAAAAATTGACTACCTGCATTTACCACTCGTTGATTGATTCGTGCCTTAGACGCAGGGGGTAACTCAGACATCTTAGCATAGATTGCTCATGATTCCACTATCCAGTCCAAAGCTGATGCACCATTACCTTGCATGTTCAGCTGCCTCAGTCTTGCCCTAAGTTTGGCGAGTTAAAAGACCTTGAACACTTAGGCGTGAATGTTGATTGATTGTACACATATCATTTCTTATTCCCGATGTGGGATCGAAGATAGATGCAGGTGGACAAAACATGTCTATCTCCAGAGCCCCCGCATCCACTTCCTGACATGGAGATGGCTAAGCTTCTGCAAGCATGGAAAGTACGAAGTGTCTATAAGCATGGATCCATTGTTCTCCTAACAATTACCGTCCTAGCACTAATGTGATGACGTGCAACCATTAGCGGTATAGACAGGACTTCCTTACACTCAATCCTTACTCTTGGCATGAGGGCAAGAAGGTGATTCAAAGGAGATGCGACCTCGTCATTGGCTTAAAGTATCTACCTAACTTCCTTTGTCGCTCTAAGACACGGATAAAGGTCTTTTCTTTCTTGGGATTGCCAGCCCACGTTAATTCGAAAAGATATTCATCATCAAATAAAAACTTTGGCAGTCATCTCCTGGTAGAGACACGACAAGGCAAAATGGCCCTATAAAGAAAATGCAATGCCATTTTAACTCAGAATGATATTCATCCCTTTAACATGATTATTCCTTAACTATATCTCTTTTCTTTGTATGCTTAATGAGTTATTGATTTAATTAACTCACGTGAATTTTTATGTGGATCATATAGGTATCCTGGATCTGGTACCGAGCAAACAGTTAAGACCCGCATGCAGAATTATGGAACATTGCCTTAAGAAGCTTGACTGGACTGCTCGTTTTCAAAGCCACGCCCTCCGCCTGAGAGAAGTTGTATAGCTCAAAGTGGATCCAAGATGACCTTCCGCTTCTTGACTCGCATGTGGAAAACCACAAGATAATTATGCATTGACTTTTTGCATTTCAAAGTCGGAATCCGATTCTAGATGGATGCATATCGACCGTCTACATGGCTTGATCCTATGATTGACGCTACCAGATTACATGAATCCAAATAAAGGAGGCGGCACTGCCCCTTGATATATTTACTTTTCAATCGTGTAGTTTACCTTTACATGCTTCTTGAGTTATTGACATGAAAAACTCATGTGATATAAATGATGCAGGTACCTAAAGTTTGGTGCCAATCAGTCCTCCCATAGATTGATCGGAGGAAAGAAAAGCTTTAACGAACGTGATTCGACTGTTTGCCCGACTAACTCTTATCCTCAGGGCTTGGATAGGAGTATAAACTAGGACGAGTGTGATGGGTGCACCAAGATTACATACAACTCTTATCCGCAACTCTAACTCTCATGATTCGAGAGAGCGTTTAAAGGACAAGAAGATGACGTCCACAACTCTAACTCCCGTGGTTCGAGAGAGAGTATAAAGGACGGGAAGATGACGTCCACAACTCTAACTCTCATGATTCAAGAGAGAGAGAGAGAGAGAGTATAAAGGACAAGAAGAGACGTCCTCAACTCCAACTCTAATTATTCGAGAGAGTATAAAGGATAGGAAGATGGCGTCCACAGTGCGTGATGGTGCACCACGATTAACGACCTCCTTGACCACACTCTAACCTAGGCATAAATCAGGAGAGTATAAAGGTACTAGGAGCAAGTGGCAGAGAAAAAGGGTTCCTACCCCACCGAAGGATTGAGGGTAGGATTGAAAGCTGAGCACACACTCCCTATAGAAGGATTGGGGGAAATCTAATGTCGATCCTAATCAATCCTGAACAAGCCCTGGACATGCACTTTATTCAAGATTGATTGGGGGCGTACACATACACAACATACCCCTTGTTGTCTATTAATTAGTTTAGTAATGAATTTTTATTGCAAAAATAATTGTTTGCAGGGATGCTAGACTAAAACGACTTGTTTGATTTGTGATGTGATTTATTGTTTATTACTTAGATTAGTAATGTTTCAACTACAAGTACATTTGATTGAAATATGTAACAAACTTGCAAATTTGTGACATTGCAGGAATACTACTTTATTTACGAAATCTAGGTGTGTAAGAGACAATGAGACAAAGACGCGAGAACCTCACTCACAACACCAATAAAGGATCACATTCAAAGGATTGACACCAAGGCTTAAAGCTAAACTTTCTGCATGACTTAAGGTGGCAGCCAAAAGGAGGCCTTAGGAGCGGGACGTTTAATAACATATTACGCGACCTAAGACGATGAACAAATGGAGGCCTTAGCAGTGATATCTCAAATTCAATGACAAGCACCACTTTTCTAGTATATTGAATGGAAAATAAAACAACTTAAGGTTTGAAAGAAATGTTTTTTCCATGCATACATGTTTAAATTTGAAAGGGAAGTGATACGACCACCTGTCTTTTTCCATTACCCCTGGACTGGGCCATACTATTGAAAATATTTACAAATGGCATAACTTATCTGTCTTCGTCTAACTTATACCTTGATCTTGACAAGCCTCTTAAGGACACGGGAATGGATGTAGAGTGAATGTCAATTTTCTAGTCTCGACCGACTCCCTGATTGAAAGGCCCCGGACAAGGGGCACGCCATTACTTTGACTTCTAGCTTGCAAAGAAGAGGATTTCTTGATACTCCAACCCAAGGGTTAAGAAGAAGGAAGATAGAACTTTCTTCCATGGTGATGATATTGGCGTAGAAAGTGCTAGGAACGAATGAAGTCAGGAGATTTCTTCTCGTGGTGATCCCCCAACATATTAGACTATATATGAAATGGATGGTGGCCTTGCTGAATTGAGAACCCAAATGGCTCAGCTAGATGAAATTCTCCAGAAACGGCAAAAAATGATGGATGATTTCTTTAGTCAAATATATGGAAGGCCAAGCAACTACGACTTACTCGCTGGAGCGAGCACCGAAGGAATTCAAGCAATAACAAACATGGCTCAAACACTCCCTGCTCTGTGGTCCAGATCGCATGAGACCTTAGGACAATTTGGCAATGTCGTGTTGAATGAAACAAGGTGCAATCAACTTCCTCCCAGGCATTTGTAGCATGCAACTTCTGATTGTAACATTTTGGATGAAAATGACAGCAATGCATAAGCCAATGGAAACTTAAACGGAGTCCGACTAACCTCCGCTCCAATTCAGAAGAATGCTTGAATCCAACTCAACTTCAACATGAAGCTCCCCATTCGTTAACGCAGGGGGCAAGTGGAAGCATTTGAGGTGACTATAATTTGACCTGATTGCCACCCGACTTCAAATCTCAAAGCTTGGATGGGGAACCAAAGACTAACGTGAGCTGGGCACAAATAAATCATTTTGTATCAAACTATAACTCACAAATTGATGAGGGAGTATGAATTCAGAGAAGATGCGGATTTGATGATCATCGCTTAGTAAACCCCCGTGGATGGGATCATGGGATACGAGCTTCGAGCAGCATTGTAACACCCCACCTCCATTAAGGTCACTCATAAAGGGAATGCCTTAACTTCGGTGGAGCATTCTTGGTACAAGTTGCAGAAAAATTACAAGACAGACAAATAAAGCAGCGGAAAATAAATAACCTTTATTAATTAAAACACAGCTTGTACACAGATTATTTTACAACACTAATACTTATTACAACAAAGCATCTGTCTTGTTTAAAATAAAGAAGCATAAACTGACAATGATGTTCCCCAATAAATCATGAACCAGCCATAGCAGTAGAAAATGGAGTTCAAAGTAACGCCTCAAAGAATCTTCAAGCTCGGAAAGAGTAACGGTCCAAAATGAGCTGAGCTATTCCCTCCCTGGCTACCTGGGGGGAACGGAAGAAAAGAGGCGAAATCAAACTAGGTCAGACATAAGTCTGATAAGTATAGTAATACTTCAGCATGCAAACAAGAAAAGGACTATGACATGAAGAAACAGAACTTAGAGCCATACCATAGTGATAAATTAATCCTAAAACAAGACAAGGTAAGATTAACAGAATTGGCTATCGCACCCCATTCTATTTCTCTGCACCCACTAAGGACTGTTTTAACTAGCATCGTGTGTTCATGATAAAATGATCGCCTTTTTATTGTGTATGCAGTCCCTTATCCATCGAGTGTTACCTGGATCCAACTAGGGTTTACTTATCGAATGCTTCCTAGATTCAACCAGGGTTTACGCTACACAGGGCCACTGGGGTTTATGCTACTTATTGAACGCTTCTCGGATTCGGGGTTTACGCGAGCTAGGTCCAGCTAGGGATTATGCGACCTATTGAACGCTTCTCGGATTCAGGGTTTACGCGACCTAGGTCCAACTAGGGATTATGCTACCTATCGAACGATGCCCCCTAGTCTAGGACACACTACCCAAAGCGGTATATGTTCCTAGACTTTACCCACGTATGTGTCGTGAATCGTTATCGATGTCTAGATGTGAAACACCACACCTCCGTTAGGGTCACTCTCAAAGGGAATGCCCTAATTTTGGTGGAGGTTTATAAGTATAAGTCACAGATATAAAAGACAGATATAAGAACACATATTTGTAAACAGCGGAAGAACAACAAACTTTTATTTCATAAAAGCAAATACGTGTTACAAAACATCACCATGATTGTCTTACATCCTTTCCAAAAAACATAACTTAACATTTTCATAATCTGTCTTGAGTACATTATTTAAAGAAGCATAAATAAAACATAGATAAACCGCAAAAGTCCCCATAGTGGATTGTCCAAAGCCATAGTTCAAAACAGGAAAGTCCAAGCAATACATTTCTCTTCTTCAAGCTGGATGTTAAGGTTGGTCAAGCTGCTGTGTTCCCTCCCTGTGGACCTGGGGGGGGGGGAACGGAAGAAAGAAGACGAAAGAAAAGTAGAGTCAGACATAAAGCCTGAGTAAGTCTAGTACTATTTTGTCTATGAATAAAGAACTGGGTATGATAAGTATAAACAAGAAGTGGGCAAGCACAATAAACTTGGTCAAGTTGTCTAGGGTCGAATATACTATCGTACCCCATGTTAATCTCTGAACCCATTTAACTAGTTTCCAATTGGCACCCCATAATCAGGGTGATGTGATCCATTCTATGATGATCGGCTCCTACTCGCATAGTTACATGTGTCTTACGGCCCCCGATGTTGTAGTTACCTATGCTGGTCCCACCATGGGGTGTATCAAGTCCCATGGTGGCGGCCCGACACAACCTTAGAGTGCACAGGTATGCTACTGGTGTCCAGTGCCTTATTTTTCTGTGCCGGAGTGTGTGCACGCCCGCACCCCGTTAGAACCTACACTGCTACACCACCGCCGTCGCTTTGACCTCTTACAATCAGCCCAGTAATCGTGCCCCACCCTGCCTAGTTTCAGGGTATCCTGATACACCTTCTAGGGTTACTGCTGAAAAGGGTCCCCCGTTACTAGGTTTTCTATCTCTAGCCAACATGCTAAGTTGGTTAAGTGTTTCCTAACCTAACCCCCACCAGTCCGTTTAGTTTAGCATGTTCCATTTTGATTAAGTCTTTAGTTCGCTTAATCCTAACAATCCTGACTCAGCCTTAATTGTCTTATTAAGGCCCTGACCTCTCACATTAAACAGGTATTGTTGTGGCTGCCTGTTGCCGGTTGGTTCCGGGCAGTCTTACGCCATAACTCAGTCTAACCTCGGGTCCTTATTGGGCTCCATGTTTAACCTCCCACATTGGATAGGTATTGTTGTGACTACTGGACAGCCGGGCGGTTCCGGACAGGTTTACATCACAACTCAATCCAACCTCGGGTTAAACACATCGTATTTTCTACATTTACATATTTTGTCATTCTTCTTTATTTCTAATATGTAAATATTTGCGGCCCATTATTAAGTTAATGGTGTAAAGGTTACACCAATCATGGGCCCTACCCATACTTGAATTCGGGCCCTTCTATTTTATATTTTCATTCATTAGTAATTTTAACCCAACGTTATTTTCCCCGGTTTACACGTCCGTTTATTATATATATTGGGCCTAGCCTTTTAAAGCCCAATTTAGCCATGCGAAAAAGGGGAGGCTTATGGCGTGATTACATACACAAAAAGGGGAAGGTGAGCGTATGAACTTGCAATATGACGTTGGGAATACAAAATAGAAACTGGTGTACTTGCATAGTAGTGACATATACTTTGGTCATAGAGCATAGGTGACATGAATCAAAGCATGTGAACTTGTAGTTGAGATAAGAGTCTAAATTGGGTATCATTATTGACACATAGTCATAACTAAAACATGAAACTATACTTTTATTTATGCATAATGTCAAACATAAGCATGGCATAAATTTTTCTAACATAAGCATGGCATAATGTCAAACATAAGCATGGCATAAATATTTCTAACATAAGCATGGCATAATGTCAAACACAAGCATGGCATAAATATCTCTAACATGAAATCATGATTCTTACTTTAGTCATGTAAACTTGCAAAAAGGGATTTTGAATCTAATCCTAACTATGTACCACATATGTCAACATATAATTCTTGTAAACAAGATAGACTTAATCATGGATTTCAATTATGCCAAATATCATTCATAGCCTAGCCATATTCATAAGTTTGCAAATAGGTTTTCTAGTACAAAAGCATGGCTTAATACATGATGCCAAATTCTCAACATAATTTCATATGGATTATAATAACCAAACTTGTTTTAATTACTTACAAATTGATTTATGCACAAAAATATACATCATGATGGCATAGTAGCAAAACCCCAAACTTGCATGTATTTAAATCAATCAACTACATACATGTAGCTTCAACATGGATTACATAATTTGCGAATATTCCAAACGTATACTTGCATAGAACTACCGCATGTAGTTCTTTATAATTGAATAACATAATCCAAACGTATATAAATTGATAAGAACGCACAAATATGAATTACTTTATTGCCACAATTCAAGCCTACAAACCAACACAATTATTTGTTCATACCAAAGTAATACTCTACTTACAATGGTGTGGCGAATTCTCCAATTTAGGGGTTTGGAGACGCAAATTCCTTTGTTGAATTGATTTGTTTAGGTTGCTTTAAACTTTAGAATTTTCCTGCTAATCCTCTCTCCAATTTGGTGGCTACTCCTAGTCGTTCCTCAACAACATGGCGGCTTTGTTCTTATTTTTGAATGAATAGATTAGGGTTTGTCTAGGGTTGTTTATATAGAGGTTAGGAACTGATTAGGACCATTGATGTTGCTTGGATTGATCGTAGCCATTCATCCTAAGGAGAGACCAATTAGAGCCTGCCACCTAGCCCTAATGACAAAGCAGACCACAGAAAATCGACCAACATAGCATAGGCCAGCCGGGTTAGACTGGGTTCGACCTGGCCCTAGACCAGGTCGACATGCCTGCCGACAGCCCTGTCGACAGCCCTGTCGACCTGGTTAGACCAGGTCGACAGCCCTGTCGACCTGGTTAGACCAGGTCGACAGCCCAGTCGACCTGGGTGTGTCAGGCGGGCGTTTTTCCGCCCTGGCCCATTGGGCCCCATATTCGAATTTAAATTGTTTTATTCTGAGCTTATTTTATTCTGTTTGAATTTTAAACTTAATTCTCAAACTTCCGAAGGCCATATCTTCTTCATACGGACTCCGTTTTTCGAAAACTCGGACTCTATTTCGCGTATTTTTCCGAGACGAACGCAATGGCGTATCCCGTTTCCCTTAGTTCTTTGATTTGAAATTAATTATACTTTAATTTGTTACTTTCACAGTTATAGAATTCGCGGGGTGTTACAAGATGCACATGTCCTCTATATGTGCGACCAGAGTCCCGTGGCGGGGCTAATCACGAAACACGGAACTCGGTCGGGAGCTTTCAGATATCTGCCGATTGCAAATGCTAAGGTCTATTTTTTTACAGTGGCTAAGGTCCCACTAGACCCCTCCCTCAACTAACAAATGAAAGGCACCCAAGAAAATCAAGAATGAGAATTGTACGCAGGCGCCTCTATGCCCCAACAACCTATGGGCCAACTTCTCCCATAACTAGATAGCAAGTATACGGTCCGTTGGAGTTTTCCGCCTTTCCGCTTCGCGTATCTCGACTGACTCAAGATGGTAGGTAGACGACGAGTTGCTATCACAGGGCAAAAACTGGTCTCGTTGAATCACGTTGGTCCATCCTAGTCTTTAGGTTGCCTTATTATTTGAACCAAGGCATACCCTTGGCTCTTCAAACGCAGACCTTAACCTCTGAGAGCCCAGGAGGATCATCTGCAGCCTCACAGAGGGATACCAAGAGTACCCTCATGTCCCCTCGAAGTTGCGTGCTTCGTAACCCAGTTCATTGGAGCCTTCTTCAAGATCAGATGGACATTCTCTACTCCTCGTATTCTACTTGGTTTTCTTGACTAAGGTTTACTACTTAGTTCTCTTAACTAAGGTTTACTACTTAGTTTCCTGAATCGTTCGTTTTCTTAACTAAGGTTTACAACTTTGTCCTCTTAACTAAGATTTACTACTTAGTTCTCTTCCTCGTTATGTTGGATTGGTTAAGTGTTATCCAGCAGTTTACGTTGACTCAACCTACCCATATATCTTGTCAAATTGGTTAAGTGTTATCTAGCGGTTCATGTTGACTAACCCACCCCTACATCATGTCAAATTGGTTAAGTGTTCCTTAACCTTGCTCGTTTGTCAGGTAATACTGGTTAAGTGTCTCTCATTAACTTAACCCTGTTTATTTATCATGTGATAACAGCTAAGTGTTCTAAGTTTACTTAGCCCCACCATCTAGTCTAGTTAGCATGTTATAACGGTTAAACATTTACTTAAACTTACCCACTTGTCTAGTTTACATGTTATAATGGTTAAGTGTATCCTTAGTTACTTAGCCCCCACAAATATTTCCTTGTTAACATGTTAAGTTGGTTAAGTGTCCAAATTAACTTATCCCCTATCAATCTCGTATAGTTAACATATTGAATTGGCTAAGTGTTTTCTCAATTACCTAACCCCACCCTTCTTGTCTTTGTTAACATGTTAAGTTGGTTAAGTGTTTCCTTAATTACTTAACCACACCATTTCTAGCTTGATTGTTTATGAGCTTTAAACAATTAATTAAAGCACCAACCACTCACATTAGGTAGGTATTGTTGTGGTTACTGGATATGTCGGTCGGTTCCGGGTAGTTTTACACCACAACTCAGTCTAACCTCGGGTCTTTCTGGGCTTGATGCACTAACCTCTCACATTAGATAGGTATTGTTATGTTTAATGGATGTGCCGGGCGGTTCCGGGCAGTTTTACACCACAACTCAATCTAACCTCGGGTTAGGCATTTTCCTCTTCTCTAATTTACATATTTACTATTTATGTAAATTTTCCGTAAATCAATCTAGCCTAGAGCATATTCATTTGTCATGCCAATTAACATACTTATATTCTATGCCCAAAACTTGATTTACATATCAATTAGCCCAACTTGCAGTTTATACCAATTTAATATTCCCCCTTTTCAGTTCATGCCCAATGTAGATTAATATTCCAATATACATTTCATGCCAAACTAGATTTAATATTCTAGTTTACCGTTTATGTCAAAAACTTGGTTTACATGCCAATTACATACTTTGTGGCCAATTAAAATTTATCAGTTTATGCCCAAGTCTAATATGCATGTAAATCATTCACTATTATAGACAATTTCGATTGTGCCAACATATTTATTATGCCTAATTAACTTAATTAAGCTACGCACAATCCCCGCATCATAATCGTACATATAACATGATTTCACAAGTTTTCAAAGTACTCATGAAATGGCACTAACAAAAGGAATAGGGGATAAGTACAAGAATTGATATAAAAGAATAGGCATGGAAAAATAATGGCTCCAACAGATTCGATGTACATAATAGTGAATAGGAATAAACTAGCCAAGTTACACTCTAAATATGAGATCCAACATAATCAAGGGAATAGGCATAGGTGATTTGGTGCAACATAATGCCAGTTCAAGGTACAACATGATTGGTAAGTTGTAACAATGGGAATAGGCATAAGCAACTAACTACAATAGTTATAGGCAATTAACCACAATAGTCATGGCCGACTAATCACAATAATTTCTTAATCAATGTCATAGGCAGTAGTCTCATAGTTATGAATCATAGTCGTAGGCAACAGTCTCATATTCACGAATCATAGTCATAGGCAATAATTTCATAGGCAACAGTTCATGGTCATAGTCTTAGGCAAAGATCTCATAGTCATAGTCATAGTCATAGGCAATAGTTTCACCACAAGAATATTACATAGGAAAATCGCATGAATAAACATGAATCTGCATAGATAAACTAATAGGCACCGTTTTAATATTAGTTTCTTACAGGCCATGACTTCCAATTAATGTTTAAGTCAGAAATATAATTGTACTTACAAAATATAGGCAAGTCTTGTTTTTTTGAAATCTGTTTTCTGAAGTTGAATAGCTTTCCTTTGATGTAGATCGTTGAGTTAGATTACTTTTAATTTGATTTTGATGTAGGCTTTTATCTCGTCTTTGAATTGAAAGCGGTGACGGCTACTCCAAGTTCTCTATTGACGGCATGATAGTTCCAGAATTATTTTTGTGTGATTTTAGGTTGAGCATTGGGTTGTATATATAGAATTTCAATTTAATTAGAGCCGTCGGATGATCCTAGAGTTAACTACAACCATTCAGTCAGGATAGGGTGACACCTTAGCCCTAATGACTCAGCAAGGAGTCAGAAAGGAGTCATGGTATGGATCAGAACACACTAGAAAGCTGTGCAGGCTCTCAGCCAGGATTGGGCGTACTTGGAAGGTGCGCCCGTGCAATTTCTGTACTGGCGCACTTCCCAAGTGCGCCAGTGCATTTCTATTTTTTCTTCTTCTGGTATTCTGTCTAACTTCATTCGTCCATATCTCCTTCATACGATGTCCGTTTTATGCAAACTCGGACTCTATCTCAAGAAGAATTCCGAGACGAACGCAATGGCGTAACCCGTTTCCCTTATTCTCACATCTGAAATTAATTATTCTTTTATTCGTTACTACAACGTTAACAAAAAATACGGGGTGATTCTCCCCTCCTTTTAGGATTTTGTCCCCGAAATCTTCAAGTCGAGGAGAACTTATATCCTACTATCCAATCACCCATCTACTCAACCATCAAACATAGGCATCCATTGTCCTTAAAGGATTTCTAATGCTTTCATGATCATATGCATAGTGTGTGTATATGTCCTTATCTAATGCAAAATCAGGCAGTCTACTGATTCAGTTGACCTCCTTAATGCAAATCATGTCAGTGCCATGAGTCCATCATGTATGCAACTACTCCTAATCGTATTTTATAACTTCTACATGAGTGAATGATCATTCATACAAATGCATCGTCCATATGATAACACATCAAGTTTCACAAATACATATACGCAAATGCGATATGAAAGTGACTGAGTTGATCTAGTGCATAATGTGTGCATATGCATCCACGATCAACCACTAGCAACCATTTGCAACGATCAATCATAACATGTTTCAAACACATTCTTACATCCATTTATTTCTCACGCAAACCATCCTAGTCGAACTCGACATCCCTCAAGTACAAGCCCCAAAGGCCTAAACCAATATCGGACAAGCACCCAAGGGATACCTCCTCCGAATTTAGACAATCTATGTGAGATGATGCAACCAAACAATTGAGCACTCTACCGACTCTGGCTATCCCCGCCAATCTTGCTCCAAAATTATCATTGATCGCATAACTGGCTTTGCAGTGTCATCTAGATATATGCGGAAGTCTGTCTCGAGTTTTAGGGGGAAAACCCCTACCCTAATCAAAACATCTTGCGTACTCATAGACTACTCCAACGGATCGAAAATCGTCGATAGATAACTAAAGTGATTCTAGGTAGCTAAGACAAACTGATCCCTTAGGATCGCACGAAATCTCGAGGGTATTCCCGAGGCAAGTCGAAAGTCTAACTACCCTCGTTTCACAATTACTAGCTAACCAATCCATGCCTAGAATCAACCCATAGCCGATGAAACCAAAAACATAAGCATTAATATAGCTATTCTCAAATCCTCACAGGTCAAAGATAAATGAGCCGAACCAGCAATTGGATTTGAGACTATAATGGGATCCTCTACTATACAATATCTAGGGTGCAGAGACTCAACTAAAGCAGCAGATACAAATGAGTGCAACGCGCCAGAATCAAATAGTGTACGAACAGGATGATCAAAAAGAAAAACTAGTCTTTTTCAACAGAAACTTTACTACCTCTCTCTCAGGTATGCTGGCGGTGAGAGCATGCACTTATCTTCCGGAAAATTCCTGTCCTTTGTTCTTGCCCTTGCCCTTAATTATGCGACCCATTATACCAAAATAAAGATACTTCCTCTTGTCTAAGGTTTTACTATTCTTTCCTCCTTTGTGAACCAAGTCCATATTCATGAGTTCTCTCATCCTTGTGTAACTTGTTGACATGTCTCTTGAAAGCTGTCTCCATCGCACGGAGAATCCTATAAAGCTCGAAAGAAAATTGCAGCTACAGATGCAAGTTAGGTGCTTATTTGCCCTTTTACAAGTGTCGTAGTCTCATCAAGCTTATGGAACCATGTCGCGATGAGGTTAACTCCCAGAATGCCAGGAGCCACAGAGACACAGGAAAGAAGGAAACAAGAATTCAAACAGAGGATCGAAAGATAGTGCATATGGCTTTGGAGAATATGCCTTTAAAACAAAACTTTTCTTTTGAAAATGCTTCTTTTAAAATCGTTTTGAAATTTTTCAAATATTTTATCTGATCCGGTAATCTTCAGCTCTGATACCAAGTGTAACACCCCACCTCCGTTAAGATCACTCACAAAGGGAATGCCTTAACTTCGGTGGAGCATTTTTGGTACAAGTTGTAGAAAAATTCAAGACAGACAAATAAAGTAGTGGTAAATAAATAACCTTTATTGATTAAAAGACAGCTTGTACACAGATTATTTTACAACACCAATACTTATTACAACAAAGCAACTGTCTTGTTTAAAATAAAGAAGCATAAAATGGCAATGATGTTCCCCAATAAAGCATGAGCCAGCCATAGCAGTAGAAAATGGAGTTCAAAGCAACGTGTCAAAGAATCTTCAAGCTCAGAAAGAGTAACGGTCCAAAATGAGCTGAGCTATTCCTTCCCTGGCTACCTGGGGGGGAGGGGAATGGAAGAAAAGAGGCGAGAACAAACTAGGTCGGACATAAGTCTGGTAAGTCCAGTTATACTTCAGCATGTAAACAAGAAAAGGACTATGACATGAACAAACTGAACTTAGAGCCATACCATAGTGATAAGATAATCCTAAAACAAGACAAGGTAAGATTAACGGAATTGGCTATCGCACCCACTTCTATTTCTCTGCACCCACTAAGGACTGTTTCAACTAGCATCGTGTGTTCATGATAAAATGATCCCCTTTTTATTATGTATGCATTTCCTTATCCATTGAGTGTTACCTTGATCCAACTAGGGTTTACTTATCGAATGCTTCCTAGATTCAACCAGGGTTTACGCTACCCAGGGCCACTGGGGTTTATGCTACCTATTGAACGCTTCTCGGATTCAGGGTTTACGTGACCTAGGTCCAACTAGGGATTATGCTACCTATCGAACGCTTCTCGGATTTAGGGTTTACGCGACCTAGGTCAAACTAGGGATTATGCTACCTATCGAACGATGCCCACTAGTCTAGGACACACTACCCAGAGCGGTATATGTACCTAGACTTTCCCCACGTATGTGTCGTGAATCGTTATCAATGTCTAGATGCACATGTCCCCTATATGTGCGACCCGAGTCCCGTGGTAGGGCTAATCAAGAAACACAGAACTCGGTCGGGAGCTTTCAGATATCTACCGATTGCATATGCTAAGGTCTGTTTTTTTACAGTGGCTATGGTCCCACTAGACCCCTCCCTCAACTAACAAATGAAAGGCACCGAAGAAAATCAAGAATGAGAATTGTACGCAGGCGCCTCTATGCCCCAACAACCTATGGGCCAACTTCTCCCATAACTAGATAGCAAGTATATGGTCGGTTGGAGTTCTCCGCCTTTCCGCTTCGTGTATCTCGACTGACTCAAGATGGTAGGTAGACGACGAGTTGCTATCACAGGCAAAAACTGGTCTCGCCGAATCACGCTGGTCCATCGTAATCTTTAG
The DNA here is from genome assembly GCA_030737875.1 of Allium sativum. Lineage (NCBI taxonomy): Eukaryota > Viridiplantae > Streptophyta > Magnoliopsida > Asparagales > Amaryllidaceae > Allium > Allium sativum. Next base: position 29,544 of record JASFAX010003061.1, read on the forward strand.
GTTGCCTTATTATTGCAACCAAGGCATACCCTTGGCTCTTCTAACGCAGACCTTAACCTATGTGAGCCCAGGAGGATCATTGGTAGCCTCACAGAGGGATACCAAGAGTACCCTCACGTCTCCTCGAAGCCGCATGCTTCGAAACCCAGTTCATTGAAGCCTTCTTCATGATCAGATGGATATTCGCTCCTCCTTGTATTCTACTTGGTTTTCTTGACTAAGGTTTACTACTTAGTTCTCTTAACCAAGGTTTACTACTTAGTTTCCTGAATCGTTGTTTTCTTAACTAAGGTTTACAACTTAGTCCTCTTAACTAAGGTTTACTACTTAGTTTTCTTCGTCGTCATGTTGGATTGGTTAAGTGTTATCCAGCAGTTTATGTTGACTCAATCTACCCATATATCATGTCAGATTGGTTAAGTGTTATCTAGCAGTTCATGTTGACTTAACCCACCCCTACATCATGTCAAATGGGTTAAGTGTTCCTTAACCTTACTAGTTTGTCAGGTTATACTGGTTATGTTTCTCTCATTAACTTAACCATGTTTATTTATCATGCTATAACGACTAAGTGTTCTAAGTTTACTTAACCCCACCATCTAGTCTAGTTTGCATGTTATAACAGTTAAAAATTTACTTAACCTTACCCACTTGTCTAGTTTACATGTTATAATGGTTAAGTATTTCCTTAGTTACTTAACCCCCACAAATCTTGCCTTGTTAACATGTTAAGTTGGTTAAGTGTCCAAATTAACTTAACACATATCAATCTCGTCTAGTTAACATATTGAATTAGCTAAGTGTTTTCTCAATTACTTAACCCCACCCTTCTTGTCTTTGTTAACATGTTAAGTTGGTTAAGTGTTTCCTTAATTACTTAACCTAACCATTTCTAGCTTGATTGTTCATGAGCTTTAATCAATTAATTAAAGCACCAACCACTCACATTAGACAGGTATTGTTGTGGTTACTGGATATGTCGGTCAGTTCCGAGCAGTTTTACACCACAACTCAGTCTAACCTCGGGTCTTTCTGGGCTTGATGCATTAACCTCTCACATTAGACAGGTATTGCTGTGATTACTGGATGTGTAGAGCTGTTCCGGGAAGTTTTACACCACAACTCAATCTAACCTCGGGTTAGGCTTTTTCCTCTTCTCTAATTTACATATTTACTATTTACGTAAATTTTCCGTAAATCAATCTAGCCTAGATCATATTCATTTGTCATGCCAATTAACATACTTATATTCTATGCCCAAAACTTGATTTACATAACAACTAGACCAACTTGCAGTTTATACAAATTTAATATTCCCCCTTTTCGGTTCATGCCCAATCTAGATTAATATTCCAATTTACAGTTCATGTCAAAACTAGATTTAATATTCTAGTTTACTGTTTATGTCCAAAACTTGGTTTACATGCCAATTACATACTTTGTGTCTATATAAAATTTATCAGTTTATGCCCAAGTCTAATATGCATGTAAATCATTCACTATTATAGCCAATTTAGATTATGCCAACATATTTATTATGCCTAATTAACTTAATTAAGCTACGCCCAATCCCCGCATCATAATCGTACGTATAACATGATTTCACAAGTTTTCTAAGTACTCATGTAATGGCACTAACGAAAGGAATAGGGGTAAGCACAAGAATTGATATAAAAGAATAGGCATGCAAAAATAATGGCTTCAACAGGTTCGATGTACATAACAGTGAATAGGAATAAACTAGCCAAGTTACACTCTAAATATGAGATCCAACATAATCAAGGGAATAGGTATAGGTGATTTGGTACAGCATAATGCCAGTTCAAGGTACAACATGATCGGTAAATTGTAAGAATGGGAATAGGCATAAGCAACTAACTACAATAGTTATAGGCAATTAACCACAATAGTCATGGGCGACTAATCATAATAATTTCTTAATCATTTTCATAGGAAATAGTCTCATAGTTATGAACCATAGTCGTAGACAACTGTCTCATAGTCATGAATCATAGTTATAGGCAATAATTTTATAGGCAACAGTTCATGGTCATAGTCTTAGGCAAAGGTCTCATAGTCATAGTTATAGTCATAGGTTATAGTTTCACCACAAGAATATAGAATAGGAAAATCGCTTGAATAAACATGAATCCACATAGATAAACTAATAGGCACCGTTCTAATATCAGTTTCTTACAAGACATTACTTCCAATTAATGTCTAAATCGGAAATATAACTGTACTTACAAAATATAGGCAAGTCTTGTTTTTCTGAAATCTGTTTTCTGAAGCTGAATAGCTTTCCTTTGATGTAGATCATTGAATTAGATTACTTTTAATTTGATTTAGATATAGGCTTTTATCTCGTCTTTGAATTGAAAGCGGTGACGGCTACTCCAATTTCTCTATTGACGGCATGATAGTTCCAGGATTATTTTGTGTGATTTTAGGTTGAGCATTGGGTTGTTTATATAGAATTTCAATTTAATTAGAGTCGTCGGATGATCCTGGAGTTAACCACAACCATTCAGTCAGGGTAGGTTGACACCTCAGCCCTAATGACTCAGCAAGGACTCAGAAAGGACTCAGCAATGATTCACAGTATGGATCAGAACACACCAGAAAGCTGTGCAGGCTCTCAGCCCGGCCTGGGCGCACTTGGCAGGTGCGCCAGTGCAATTTTTGTACTAGCGCACTTCCAAAGTGCGCCAGTGCATTTCTATTTATTTATTTATTTTCTTCTGGTATTCTGTCTAACTTCGTTCGTCCATATCTCCTTCATACGATGTCCGTTTTACGCAAACTCGGACTCTATCTAAGGCAGAATTCCGAGACGAACGCAATGGCATAACCCGTTTCCCTTAATTCTCACATTTGAAATTAATTATTCTTTGATTCGTTACTATAACGTTAACAGAAAATACGGGGTGTTACAAGCATAATTCAACTATTTGCCGACTTTATGCGCATTTTTATCATCGGAGTTCCGCAAGATCTCAGACTGCAACCAAAAGAGTGACTCCTCAAGACTAACCCGCATGCATTCGAGCAGAGGATGACCATCCAGAATTATAGGACAAAAGCCTGATTGATGGCTATTAATATGCAGAACCAAGAAGCCAGAGATCGACTTCCACACACTTCAAGACTTTATGTTGGGGATATCATCACTAAATTGGAAAATTGGCGATGACTTCTTAAAGACGAAGGCCAGATTGCCAACGTTAATTGATGATTCACCAGAAGCGGAACTTCAAGCGGCCATTTCTGGATCTTACTTACATTGTTGCTATTGATGGCATGCATTTGAATTGATCAACCGCTGGAACACCTTGGTCATCAACTTCATTGACCAGTCAAAGGTCCACATCTATCAACCCAAGAACGTCATGTTACTCATTTCAATCAAACAAAGGTTCAGTGATACCCTACATACATTCCTTAAAAGATTCAACACCGCAGTGGCATCGGTAGACTGACCTGGACCATCTATGGTGTTGATAGCAGCAATATCCGGTATTTTGGGTAACTCGATCTTCAAAGTCTCTCTACAACGAGACCCACCAAGAGGTCTTGGAAGATTCACCTTTGAACATACCTCAATATCCTTTTACTATGAGATTTGCCTAGAAACGTTGTTGAATTCTTTCCTTAGACAGACAGATTCCTATAACAAGAGGATATTAATGTCCAGATGGATGATCTCAATGTTTTCATGACAAAGAATAGATCACCATCTGACTCGTGAAGTGATAAATACAAAAGAAAGGCCTTAGGAAAGACTGACAGGAATGTACAATTTCAAAAAGGACTAATTTCATTAATTGAGAACGCGACCTTGGTTGTCAAGCTCAATGGAACCAAGCATGAGAGATAGACTCAACAAGGCTATGATGGTTATTTTGGATTATGCCAAAACATGGCCGAAGGGGCTCGAATAACTCCCTAGCGATGTTCACTCGCTTGGATAAATTACTATCTTACTCAACTCCATGGCTAATTCGAGGAGAGTATCTAAGTTCGCTGACGCTCGATAAGGCAATCCTCGCTTTCTAACTACAGAGATGGGTTGATGTCGATGCGAATGTGATTCGACCATTCGCGTATACAACTTCAACCCTTGATGACTTGAGAAAGAATACAGAACGACACAAGTCGACTAAAATTACTGAACCTGCAGCTCTAACCCAATGTGACGATAGAAAGTATAAAGGCTAGAAGATTAGATGTACGATCGATTTTCCCCAACCCCTACCGATGTTAGGGCCGTAAGAAGCGACTTCTCTTGTCCTCCACTGATGCTGGGAGCACGAGCTTCAACTCACAGATTTACTTTTAACATGACCCTGACTTGATGCATGATTCAGAACATGTACACTACATCTCCGGAGTATGACATGATTTGTCTTGAGCATTCAAGCAAGCCCACTAACGGGTCAAACATGACTTTAAAGACTTGATCTACAATTACATCGAATGGAATATTTGGAGAGCTCCTCTACTGACTTACGATTATGACAATCATATGAGGACTGGATTACATGATTTCAACAATGTCCCTTACCGATTTATCTGTGATCATTGGATTATGAAATGATCCAGAGCGATTGTTGATTCCTTTAAATATGATTTAATGTAGCTACATATTTCTGGTTCTTTATTAATACGATCCGGAGTGATCGTGGATTCCTGACTTCTCATTGTTACGATTCCATGCAAGCATGGATTCTTAGATTACTATCCCAATGTCAGGATAGTGCGAAGTAAAGTACAAATGACATATTCACATGCCAATTCTAAGGTGTTCTCTCCAAATGTTAGCTCAGAGCCTGAAGATTCTTATACTACCACATGACTTGGAAGACTACTTCATACATTGATTGTATGTAAAAGAAATTCCGCCTCGATCATGCACTTGACTTGCGTAGAAGGGCGACGTCATTTGGCAACGACCTTTGTGTACAATCACACATAGGAGCCAACAATCCAACACGACTTAGGGTGAAAGAATGTAATCTCTTGACTCGAAGAGGTTTAAATGATCACTTGATTGTTCCAACTACTCCAGCCATAAGATTTTATCTAATGAGTACCCATGGAAGTAGTGCAATATATGACCAGCCGTCTATACAAAGAAGAGTCGAAATATCAAAACTACTCAAGAGGACACAACGATTTGATAAAGCCTTCCGAAGGATGGATTATGTTCTGGAAAGATTCAACGTGACTTATCAAAAGCACAACTCATCCACGATAAGATTGAGTTTGGAGGGAAATGTTAGCCTGCTTTGTGACCAGGCGACTAAAGCAAGGGACTTGAGTATATAGTTATATTGATTGGCCATCACTTGGATGGAATGATAGATAGTTGGAAAACTTAAATTCCACCTGCAAACATCATCGGGTTGGATCCCAACATCAAATCGGATCAAGGCCTCGGGTCGAGTAAGAGCAGCTCGACATTATCAAGTTAGCATGGTATCGGATCGGGTCGAGGAAGGTGGATCGAGTCCGGTCCGTTCGCATACAAGATGGAATCAGGCCTAGAAAACCAACGTCGCATTGGATCGAGGATGTCCTGGTCCAACTTGATCGTCACTTAAAGGCAAAGAACTACATTAACAATGTTTGCCTCAGCTAAGGTCGAGAGGAGTTCGACCCGACCCGTACACCTGCTACCTCGAAGCAATTACCTGGTTAAACAAAGCCTTATTCACTCGAAGACTAGAAGCGGATCGGATCCCGCCTCTTACCCATGAACTAAAGACCTTTTCCCCATGTTCTCCGCTACTTTCGAAATTTCCTCTGAAGCTGCCATGTGGCACCCAACCCAAACCGAATTTATGCCCATAAACACATGATTTCACATCAGTTTGAGGGTTTTTGGCATCTTATTTCTCCATGTATGCCATGGTTGTGCCCTTCAATCGATGACTACCATCTTCTTTAATAAAAAATCAATGAATTCAGAGAGAATTATTCATTGTATTAGAGTGATTAAGTGTCTATATTCATTGTAATTGTAATTTCTGAATGAATTGAGAAACCATGAAGTGGATGTAGGCTTGTTAACGCCGAACCACTATAAATCTTGTGTGTTGTTTGCTTTTCCTTTATTTCTAGATTATAACTTTTTAATGTTCTCCACGAATCCTAGATAATTGGGTGTTAGTGCTATTTTTTGGTCTAACATATGTATATATATATGTATATATGTATGTATGTATGTATGTTGTCCCTAAGGCAACTCTTACTAAACCCTAGATAAGAAGCGGACATTACATGGAGAACTACTTTACTCCTTTTATCATCTAATAAGATCATTTAATACCTTTATAGGAGAAAGCCAGACCCAACAACCATTAAATCCTCGAAGGGAGGGTCTTATGACTTGGGTCCTAAACCAAGGAGTGAACCTTAGGAATGGGCCTAGTCCTAACCACTTAATACCCAACAACAAGAAGGTCGACCATTTAATACATCTTCCCCAAAGTGGACCTACTTCACACATAATATATATATGTACACACTAGACATCTCACATTAGACCATCCACTTGTAGATGTTGGATTTGTTGGGCAGTTCTGGGCAGGTTTCTACTACATGTTGGGCCTAACCACGTATCATAGTATATTAAATATAATGGCCCATGACACTTAGACCTCTCACATTAACTGGGCTTACTTGTAGATGTTGGATATGTCGATCAGTTCCGGCCAGACTTCTACTATAAGTAATGGTTAACCTCGTGTCAATATGTCATTAATACATTTAAGGCTATTAACATACGCATAAACATACATATTCCTATGGGAACATCTAAATTCAAATTCCAAATTTAATCATATTTATTACGCACTAAATACGTATAATTATTATAATGTTACGCTACAGATATATAGAAATATAAACGTAAATTTAGCGAACGCAATTAACGTCCTAGTTATGTTTTGAAAATTTCAATCCCATTTCAAATCAGAGGTGTGTAAATTATTATTTCCCATATTTACTTCAATCAAGGCATAGAGGTACATATTGACATGTAACAATCAAAATTGGGAAAATAGCAACAACAATATAAAATTTGCAACCTAATTTGGACATGATTATTTAATTAAAAGACAAAAATAGTGCATATACTCAGTATATATATGTATGTGTATATGTGTATGTATGTATTTCCTATTTTGTAATTAATTCACTTTTTATGTATATTTACATACAAAACCTTAATATTTTAATATATTGTAAATAATACGTTCAAAAATCCTATTTTGAATAAATAGAGATTCAAACCTATTGGATTTACAATTCCGTCCAAATCTGAACCTTTTGTACAAAACGACACATATGAAATTTCATAAAACAAAATAAGATGAATCCGACAAAATATAGAAAATTATACAACAAAATCAAGCTTCTCTTTTATTAATTTCATAATCACAAAACCACAAACATACATAGATTGACAATTCCATCGTAAGAACATAAACAAAGTGGATGTTTGAGGGATTATGATATTGTGTTCTTTTCATATGATCCCAAACCATCCAAGGCATGATAATCCAAGTTTTAAACAAAGAAATTATAGGAAAATAGTAACTCAAATGGATTCCACTCACTATTCTATTAGGAATAGCAAAATCAAGATTGAATAGAACAAGGTTTGGATTTGGCATTCAAGAACGAACGTGTTCCTATCCTTTCAAATATATATATATATATATATATATATATATATAAAGTTTAAATATATAAATATATATATATACACACATAGTTACATAAATATAAAAACCTCCTCAAAAATGGCGGACTCGAAGGGGGATTCCTCTTCTACGGTCCCACCAAAACTTCCTCAAAAATTATCGATAGTTAGTCTAACAACAAATATGATAGATCCAAGTATTGATAATGAAGACAACAATGGTTGGATGATTTCGGTGATTTAGATTTAGTTTCTCTTGAATACATAAAAATAGCTGAGAACTATGTTTTTCTTCTTGAAGAAACTTATAGATCCTCTTCAGATTCGTGACCGAATACCATTGCTATGCATACAGTTGATTTTAAGGTAGCCGTTGTTAAATTGAAGGATTATATTTCGTAAGTATGGCTTCTAAAAGGTAACTTCCGAGTTCATATTACTCCAGATTTAAATTCCATAGTTCAATTTGAAGTAGCTGAGGATTGTTTACCTGTTTTAAAAACTTCAACCTACTCTTATTTTGGAAGACTGTTAATGGTTTTTAAATGGTATGCAGGTTATGATTTTGTGAATTTTCGAGCTAATAAAGTACAAATCTGGATTAATCTTCCTAACTTGATATGGAAATGTGGACTAATAAGGCTTTTTCCATGATTACAAGCTTTATAGAGGATTCGATTCGAGTAGATGATATAACAGTTAAGAAGAAAGTAACTAAGTTTTCTAGAATATTGGTTGGTATTGATTTAGAAGCTAAATTGCTTGATAAAATACCTATTCTGCTACATAATGGAATCAAAAAGGATATCATAGTTGAATACGAGTATGTTCCTTTTAAGTGTGAAAAATGCAATTTGTTTGGTCATAAATCAGAAATTCATGAGCACACTACAGTTCCTGCTTAGACTAAAGATGATAATATTACAGGACCTAGTAATTCTAATTCCAATGATAAGTAATCAGATTCTATTATAGATAAGGATGTGGAAGGATTAGATTTTTTAAATTCATAACTTCCTCATAATATTCTACCTGATAATTTGAATCATATTGCTAAGAGTATAACTGAAAATAGCCAGCTGAGTAACATAAGGATGTTACAGCTAGTATAACAAAAAATCCAGAGTATCTAGCACATTTGAAAGGAAAAGCCAAGGTTACTTTCACTGCTCCTCTTAAAAGAGATTTAAGGAGCAACTCTTCAATCAAATGGCAATAATCACTTGGAATGTCAAAATGATGAATTCACCTTTGCGTATGCGAGATGTTTCATCCTTGCTGACAAAATTCAAACCAACAATATTTGGTTTGTTAGAAAATAAGTTGAATAATGATAATTTACAAGTGTTTAGTAGATTATTGCCGAGAAATTAGGTTTTTCTGCCTTGTGTTGGTACCTTTTTTTCTGGTAGAATATTATTGATATGCAATTCGGATATTTGGGCGATGAATGTGATTTCTTCTTCATCTCAATATGATTATGTCAATGCTATTAATGCTGGTGGTTTAACCATATATCTGTCAGTAGTATATGCTAGTAATAGTTTTGTGGAGAGGCAAGATTTATGGCAACATATTATTAGAGAATCAACTGTTATTAGTGATGAATGGATTCTAATGGGAGATTTTAATAATTCAACCTCACATTTAGACAAGAAGGAAGGACTACGAGTACCATTTCAAAAGATAAGAGCTCTGAATAATTGCCTTTCATAGTCTAGTTTGATTGAAATTAAAGCATCAGGGTTTAATTATACTTGGAGGAAAAGAGGATTGGCCAACAATCTTGATAAAATTTTTGTTAATCATGCTAGTCTACAAAAATTCACTAACATGAATGCTTTATCTTTATCTCAGTACTCCAGTGATCATAACCCATTACACTTGAACCTCATAGTGTCTGCTTTAGAGAAGGGACTTCCTTTTAGGTATTCAAATGAATGGCATGCTAAAGAAGGGTATGAATAAAGTATTCAAAATGGTTTACAGTGTAGAGGTTGGGGCTTTGCGAGTTACATTTTCCTTGATAAATTAAAAGCTTGCAATCTGGAATTAAAAAATGGAATAAAAACTGGCCTAAAGACAATGAATCTTTATTAGAAGCCGAAGCTTTGTTCAGGGAGAGGTAAAGTGCCTATGATTTAGATCCTGAGAATCTGGCTTTATATGAGAGCATGTTAGAAGCCAAACAAGCTCTTGACATTCAAAAGCGAATCAAGTATTGGAATTACAAGAAGAAAGCTAAAGTCTCTTGGCTTCAAGACGGTGACTCTAATTTGAGGTTTTTCCATTCAAAAATGTCAACAAGGAGGCACACAAATAATTTGAAAGCTTTGATCAAAAGTGATGGTGAGTTTTTGTTCAAGCCTGAAGAAGTTGTTGTTGAGGCCATTAATTGATTTCTTGTTTGTTTAATGGTTCACATGAAGCAGAGCTCCCTTCTTTCCAATCCATTGTAGTGATTAACAGTCATGGACAACAGGCATTGATGCAACCAATTTCTTTAGAAGAAGTTCATAAAGTTGTGCTTTCAATTCATGTGGATTCAAGCCCAGTCCCTGATGGCATGAATTCGATTTTTTTTATATTGCAGCGGGATTCAATTAAATTTGACTTGCTAGCTACTATGCAAGACATTTTTATTTCTTCTAAACTACCAAAAGGAATTAATCACACTTTTGTTACGTTAATTCCTAAAGTAGAAAGGCCTAATGAAATTGCACACTATCATCCAATCTCTTGCTGCAATGTATACTATAAGATGTTTAGTAAAATCTTATGTAATAGGATCAAGTTGTATCTTCTTTATATTATCTCTCTAATCAATGTGCACATATTCCTTCTCGTCACATAGGAGATAATATTTTGCTAGCCCACGAGTTATTAAGAGATTTTAAGAAAGTTGGTGAGAATAAATTTTGTGTGAAGGTAGACTTACACAAAGAATATGACATGATGAATAGAAAGTTTACATGTCATATCATGTTGAAAATGGGCTTCCCAATTCATTTTGTAAATGTTGTTTACGTGTGTATTTCAATACCAACTTTTTCAATTCTGATTCAACGCGTGCCAAAGGGTTATATAACTTCAAATAGGGGATTAAGACAAGGGGGTCCCTTATCCCCTTATTTATTCTACATAGCTATGGAATTTTTCTCATATTGTATGAATAAAGCAACCCTTCAGCATAAATTTATCCCAGTTCACAAGTTTGAGCCTATAATTTCTCACCTGTTATACACGGACGATCTCATGATATTTGGGAAGTGTTTACCTAGTTGTGCTATAACTTCGAAGGATATATTTAATAGACTTCGACATTTCAGTGGTTTAACAGCGAGTCTTCTCAAAACCAAGGTTTATTTCAGTTCACATGCAAGAAATACTTCAAAGTTTTGTTCCATTTTCGGTTTTCAGCTGGATAATTTACCTGTTAGATATTTGGGTGTACCATTATCTTAAAATTATATCCACTATAATGATTGTCAGACATTATTCCATATAATATAGCAGAAAATTCAAGCATAGGATACTAATTTTTTGAGTCTTGCTTGAAGGGCAGAATTGATTCAATCTGTTTTAACTCCAACAGTTTTATATTGGTTATTTTTGTATCAATTACCTGAGCATGTGATAGACAAGCTGCATATTATGTGTTCTAACTTCTTTTAGGGTAGTTCATTTCATAAAGTCAAATGGGAAAGGTTATGTTTGCCAAAAATAGAGTGGGGAATTGGTTTGAAATCCTTCTCAGATCTGAAGAAAGTTTCTGGTATCATGTTAAATTTGGATTGATTGGATGAAAGCTCAATATTGTAATAATAAGAAATTTTGGAGTATGCAAATTGATAACAACGCTTCATGTAGTTAGAAGACTATTCTTAGATTGGGAACTTCAGGTACGCAGTTATTTAATAAGGCTATTACTTCTGGATATTCTACTAGTTTGTGGTTCGAACCATGGTTAAATTGTAAATGCCTTGTGGATATAATTGTTTGGTCTAGATTTTATCAAATAGGCAGCAATAAGGAAAAGGTTTCTTATATTATAGCAGATGGAAATTTACATGGTAATATGCATGCATCTACTAGAGAAATACTTCAGGAAGTCAATTCTGTTGAACTGAAACAAGGTGAACAAGGAGATTTCTATGAATGGCCAGAAGGTAGGGAGTTTACGTTTCATAAATCCTGGGACAAGACAAGGGATAGGAAAGCAGAAAAATTATGTTATAGTGTGGTGTGGCGCTGCAAAAATGCAAGGAAAATGTCATTTGTCTCTTTTCTTTTATTGAATAACATGTTATCGACGAAGGAGAGATTGAGTAGATTTGGAATGGGAGATGATAACAAATGTGTTTTGTGTGAAGGTAATGTAGAATACATTAATTATCTATTTTTGATTGTATATATTCACATTATATATGGAGTGTAGCTACTTTGAAGCTTGGTTTACCTGTTCATGATTTCGGGTCACTTGAGTTAGAGGCAGAGAGGATTTTGCAAGAATTCAAGGTGAAAGATCAGACGTTTTATGTGGCATGTGTTACCTTTACTACAATGATTTACCAGATATAGAAAGAGACAAATTCAAGAATTTTCAGAAACAAAGCTATTCAAAAGGAATAGAGAATCAACATGATAATGAAGGAAGTGTTCTACTTAGTGAACAACAATGGAAGCAAAACAAAGTTTTCTCATAGCAATGAGGAAATATTGAGTAAATGGGAAATAAAGTTGATAGATTCTGGTTAATACTTCATGTTTTAGATGTTTGTATTCTTGTTTGTTTGATGAATATATTGTCTGTTATACGAGAGGTGCGGAGTTGAAAGTGTTTCATGAAGATGTTAATGTTGTAATGTTAATATATGGAGTTTATATGTGCTCTTTTTCCTTATGTCGCACCCACTTTGGTTGGGGGGCATAACGTTTTGAGGAGGCATATAAACAAAGTATATGATTGGTATTTGCAATAAAGTGTACCAATTTTCAAAAAAAATTAGAAAATTTTTATTTTAGTTCCCTAAAAAGTTTTGAAATTTAGCTCACATCTCTCCCTTAAGGTTTTATAAATTAGGTCCATATTTTTCGAAAATCAGCAAAAAAAACGTAAATTCAACTTGTAATAATCATCAAATACAGGCAATAAAACTGCAAAAAAAGCATCAAAAAAAAATCTCCAGTATATTGCATCAAAAGATGCAATAATTTGCAAATGTTGCATACGTTCCAGCAGCAACTGCAATTATTGCATCAACTAAGGTATTATTGCTGTAATGTCATTAAAAATACTACAACAATTGCAGTGTTTGATGCATGCAATAATTCATCCCTTGCTTGTTTATTCAAGCATACACCATTTTTAAGCATTATTGCTTACATTTCAGCAATTATATGCCATAATTGCATGCATATCAGTAGATATTGATAAGTCTTCATCAGTTTTAACATTTTTGCGTACATTTCAGCAATTATACACAATAATTGCAGACATTTTAGCAACAATTCGTAAGCCATGCAAAATTGTTCATTTTTAATTGCATACATATCAGCAAGAATATTTGATAATTGCAGACATGTCTGCAATAATTCATCTAAATTTTCAATATAAACTCATGACGAATGGTTGCATACATGTCAACAATTATTGGTTATAATTGTTGATTTCACCGATTTTTTTTCCAGAATGCTTCTATGAATATTTGCAATTTTTTGAATTTTTTTATATTGCAGCACCTAAAAAGTATTTGAAAACACGTAGGGGGCCAAAATAAGGACCTGTTTTGCATGAATCTTTAGGGGAGAGGTCGTTTACAGCAAACTTAAAAATAGGAATGTGACGCCAATTTTCACTATATATAAATCATACATTAGAATCTTATATATTCATATGTATCTAAATTCCATAATAACATTAAATCTATGTTAGAATCAGATAGAGAAGATAAAATAGATTAGAGAAATAGAAGAAAACCTAAATCTCTTTATATTTTCTGGAATTAGAGACAAAAGAAAGTCATCACAATGGCACTGAGAGAAATGTTTGTAGAGCTTGGAATGAGGGTTTGGGGATCTATTTATAGTTGACATCATGTATATGGATTGTTAGATTGGTTTGATTAAATCTAAGCAGTCCATTTGATACAAATTATAGATAAGTCCCTATATGAAACAACCTTCATTGGGCTTCCCTACAGAAGGGAGTTCGACACCCCCATAGGAGACGGTCGACCTGGGTGATCGACAACCCTCCTAGAGGGGCGGTCGACCCCGCATCTGGGGTCGATCCTAAGAGGAATTATCTTATGAACATTCATTAATTAATTCAGTTTATTTGTTGCCTTAATTATATTATTCTTGTCCCCTACTATGTTTAAATATGTACGCACAAGTTTAAATCCAAAAGGAATATTCTTTTCATGCTTATCCAAATTAACATATTCCCAGCTTATCCTAATATGCATATAATTCTATTT